>CATLKA010000155.1:0-57000 GCA_949987735.1 Leucophora obtusa
ATTCATTTAGAAGCAAATATTAGTAATTTTACTATATATTAGTAAAATTTCTGTAAATTTAAAATGGAAATAAAATAGTACTATTTCTAAATATTAGTATGCATACTGTATTTTATTTCCAAAAAATCTAAAATAAAATCCATAAAAAATGCTTACGAATAGTAAAATTTATTTCTTTTTAGTTATAAAATGAAATGTAATTTGAAATACGATTTAATTATAAGTAAAGTTTTAAAATTTAAATAACTTTTAGATGAATGATACATTGAATGTATGTATATAAAAAGATTTATTATAAATATATGTACTAAATAATACGCTTTTGAGATCAATATCAAATTGATATTCTCATTTAAATTAATTTTTCGAGTATTAATATATATAAGTATTTAAAAGAAAGTCACACATTCATTTAATGCAAATTTTCATAAGTATTCACTTTTAAAAGTATAAAAAAAATGCCCACATTTATTCCAAATTAATGTAGGTACATTTTATTATTTATCTATACGCTCGGTTTCATATTTAAAGTTAACTTGAACTTAACGATATTGAAAGATAAAATGTAAAAAATTGTATACAAAATAACAAATTAAATAACTAATGCTTAACTCAAAAACCTTCAGTATGAAAACCACCGTGTAGGTTTTTGAGTTTACTTTTATTAATCCATAATTTTTTGTTGTTTCGTACACAAATTTCTTGGCATTTTCTTTTATTTAATAGTGAAGTTAAAGACTTCAGTATGAAACTCAGCTGTAAAGATTATATTTAGAAATTAAGAGTTTCAAAGTTAACAAAAGTAGGCAATTGTTATTTCCTTTAATTAATAAATTGATGCGAAAACAGCGAAAAATAACATGTTTTAAACGACTTAAAATGAGAAATTATCAAATTAACTAACATAGGAGTAAAATTTATAAATTTTTCTCTTCATTTATATTTTTTAGATAAGTTGTCAGGCTAAGGATTGCTGTTGATAACTTGTCTTTAGGAAAATTGATTCCAAAAAAATGTGATTGAAGAGCCATACATGTTTACATTCAATCGGATATTTAAAATGAAAAACCACATAAATATAAAAAAGACATGTCAAAGCCCCTAAAATACTTTCTAGTTTATAAGTAACAGTGTCAAATTTTACAAAAATATATTTATAAACTGCGTGCTATTAATTCATTGATACCATTACCACGATCGCCGTATTCGCCTCCACGCTTAAAGGATACCGACACTTTATTCTTCCAAGCTTCACGTGGGCTACAAAACTGTAGATAAAAAAATAGAAGTTAATTTTTACTACATATAAATTAATATAAAGACAATAAACTTACTAAAAATGCACACATAAATTCACTAACAGCTTGAACCTTTGTACCCACTGTAAATATCTCATGAATAATATCTTCCAAACAAATAATGGGTGATTTTTTGCCATTGATACGAGCAAAACCTTTTTAAATACCACTTCACGTATGGAACCAATATTGGGATAACCATATGTAATTGTAAAATTATGTATCGCTTTTCCATAATTTTATGGTTTTGTCATTTTCCAAAGCCGCCGAAGCAATAATATTCTCTGTTGGATGACAAGCAGTATACAACACAGTGTCGGTGTGACCCTGTCATTTCTGGACCACCTCTTTCGATTGTAGATTCCAGATGTAAACCATATTAACTGCCGGAAACAACCCACAAAAAAATATTACAAAAATTTAAAACAAATTTATAGATAAAAAAATCTTGCCTTTAACTAACATTTCCTCCAGTTACTGAAAAATTTGCAAAAATACAATATTTTTCATTTTTATGTCCAGTGTAGGTTTTTAAACATTTTCGTTTTGAATAGTCCCATAATTTCAAAGTATTATCCAAAGTAGCCGCCAATATATACTTGCCATCATCTATTAAAGTCTTCAAACACTGACCACTGGCTGTATCCCAAATACGACATAAGCCAACATAGCTAGAAGAGACAATTAACGAACCATCACGATTAAAATGAACGGCCGAGACAGGCCAATTCATAAAATTTCGAAATTATTTCTTTTCCCACTTCTGGTACTCACATGAACTCGCCAACCATTCCCGATTGGGTGAAAACAGCTGATACTGCCTTGGTATGACCAGCCAAAGTAAACTTTAAAGTATAATTGGGTTTTACGGATAAAGACGATTTATTTGAAGATGAGGATGTTGTTCCGGTCGAAGATGATGTTTGAAGAGTATTAGGACCACTGGGTGCGGTGGGCATATGTTGTGGAGCAAGTACCTCAGGATGACCACCATGTACTGGTCCAATATGTACCATTGTTATTGATTTTTACAAGTTATTATTTTAATTCACTTTATTTTTTTAACTATCAAAACACTACCGAATGTTTTTGTTGAAAAACCTCGTGCTTAGAGTTGTGTCGTTCATGAACGAACTAGTTCATTTGAACGGTTCAGTTCATTGAACGATATGACATTGTTCACCATTATTCGTTCTTTTCGTTCAAACGTTCATTTCGTTCAATCGTTTATTTCGTTATTTTTTTTTTAGTCATAGAAAATTTGTATTCCTTTATTATTAATTTTATTACAGAATTTAATGTTTTTCTTAATAATTTAAAATTTTTAATAAAATTGTAATTTTCTGACGCTATTAGTCTATGCACAATAAAATTAATACAAACATCATATCGCTGACATGCAATCGGCTCTTGCAGTGATGCCAGAGATCAAATGTCACTTTTAGTTTTCATTTTAATTTTGTAATAGAAAAACAACAAAAAATTTAGTAAAAAAGAATGGAAAAGTGTTTAGTTTTTTTATTATTTGTCGGTAAATATTAATGTTTCATAAAATTTGTTGTTTTTCGAAAAAAATTTATGATATTTCTTATCCATGAAATGGTCAAGTGTTCTCCTTTGCAATTGATATCATTTTGACGTTTCGCTGCAATGGTTTTGACATTTCATATCATATAATTTATTGCATTTGAAGACACCGGGTTAGCACGCGTGCAATTTACAGTTGTTTATTTTATATATGTTTAAAGGAAAACTGGTCAATATTTTGTTACAATTTATATTTAAGGATTTTTTCTTAATTGTCTATAAATTTTTATATTCATTTATAAAATTAATGCAGTTTTCATTATTTGTAATTGTCGCCATAATGCGCAATTACAAAAGCACCTCCCAGTACGACTGCTCTTAATGAACTAAAACAGCGAAAACAGTAACATCGATACACACGATGGAAAATTGAGTTAGGAAACACAAAATATCAAAAAATTTTGATAACACGAATGTCAACACGATACATTAGCGGCCATATAGATTTCCAAGTATGCTGTACAGCATGCTGGCCGGCTGTATGAATTTGACCACGTAATGTCTAATTTGACGGTTTGTCAAGCATGTTGGACGAAAAACAAAATTTTTTGGTTTTTCGGCATGTTTGACAAACACGCTTTACCGTATATTGAAAAAAATCATCAAACATTTCAGAATTTTACATTTTTAATAAGTTATTTTGTGACAAGAAAGGGATAACGTTAATAAATAAACTAGGGATGTGCGATTAATCAAACAGTATGATTAATCAGAACTTTGATTAGTCAATTAATTGATTAGTTGAAAATTTGATTAATCAGAATTATGATTAATCGATTAATTTGAATTTTGATTAATCAAAACTTGAATAATTTCAATTAATATTTAAAATAGAAAAATACGGAAATTTTATCCTTGTTTTGTGGCGATACTTTATATAGCTCCAAACAAAGAGAATAACAAAGGTTGTTTGCTCACTGGTCAGACTTGACCAACTCCGTTCCTAAATTTAAAGTCTCTATTTTGAACTGGCTTTAAAAAGCGTCGTCAATGGAGAAAATCAAGATATTATTCAATTATTCATAAATTTGATTAATCAAAATCATGATTAATCAATTAATCATTATTTTGAATAATGGAAATAACTGATTAATCGATTAATTATGTTTTTGATTAATCAAAATTATTGAATAATCGATTAATTGATTAATCAGAACTTTGATTAATCAGGAAGTTTGATTAATCGATTAATCGCACATCCCTAAAATAAACTAAAAAATGAAAAAAACAGAAATTCAAAACTGAAATTCCAAGAAAAAAATTAATAAAAATAATTTCGTCATTATCATCCGCTGTGTTGATTTTGTGGTTTTGAAGTAAAGTTTTACAGCATGCTTGTCCGTGTATACCAAAAAGCATTTTTTGTTTGTCAAACAAGCTGGACAGCATGCTTGCTTGTATATAGGCCGCTATTGACATAAGCGGACTTAATACGATCAAATACACGGTCAAGTATGCTGTAAAATGTACCTTCAAAAACACAAAATTAACACAGCGGATGATAATGACGAAATTATTTTTTTAATTTTTTTTCTTTGAATTTAATTTTTTTTTTTCTGTTTTTCCATTTTTTAGTTTTTTTATTAACGTTATCCCTTTCTTGTCACAAAATAACTTATTAAAAATGTAAAATTCCCTAATGTTTGATGATATTTTTTTGTTTGTAAAACCTGCCGAAAAATCAAAAAATTTTGTTTTTCGTCCAACATGTTTGACAAGCTGTCAAATTAGACACTACATGATCAAATTCATACAGCCGTCCAGCATGCTGTACAGCATGCTTGATTTTCTATAGGTCGCTATACACGAAGGGCATTTTGTGACGAATGTTCCTTCGTGTGTAGGCAGCTTTAGAATAGAAAACAATTGTACCATTTACAGTAAAATTCTTTTAAGCTAAACTTGGTTAAAGACGAATTATCGGTTAATACGAACTAATTTGAAAGACGTTTTGGCATCAATTTTCGTATAAAAAAGATCATCTGCTTTATGAAACGCTTCGTCATATTTATTGCCGATGATTGATTTATGAAGCAGTTTCATCAATATGATAACTCTTTTTTTCACCGAGTGTACGAATATGGATGATAAAAATACATATTGAAAAAATTGCAAACTAATTTGTATTTATAGCAAAGAAATATTCGAAAAAAGCAAAAAAAAAAAACGTGGAAATATAAACATTAAAAAACAACAAAAAAAATTAGAGAACAAATCTATTTTTATTATAAATGGAAAAAAACGCTTAAAAACAACTTGGTTTTCTGGTAATCATATTGCAATAAAAATTTCTATCAGGTTGTGTATATTTTCAAAAAAAAAAAAATTTTTTAACTTCCAAAATAAAAAAGATTAGTAATTTTTTTTGCTAATTTTAGCTAATCGGGTTTCAAAATTTAGTAAAATTAAATTTGTAGATTTAGCAACTCAAATTAGTAAAAAATTCTGTAATTTGTAAAATGAGAATACCAAATTATTTTACTAAAAAACAACTTTATACTAAAAATTAGTATAATACTAGTATAATAAAATTGGAAACCGTTTTACTAATTTTTATACTAACTTTTTTTTTTTAGTGTTGGTTAAATTTCACAATGTCGTTGTTAAAATTATAAATACATTTGTTAAATTTTACACTCATTGTAACAATCTTCAGATCAACTAAAATCTACAATAAAATTTTACACAATAATAATTTTTGCTAAGCTAATAAATTTTTCTGTTGGGCCAACAGACATATTATTTTGAGCGTATAAGTTTACATTTGGGAAGTAGTTTATTAAATTAATTCGGTTGGGTGTGCTATCTGTTGTATCGTCTTAACAAAAAACAGAGTTGTTAAAATTTTTATTTGACTTTAACAACGATTTCCCATTGGTTTTTCCATCTGTTAGCACACTAAACATTCGTAAACATGTTGTATGGTGCTATTCTCAAACGTTGTATTTTTTCTGTTTAAATTTTAACAACTCTGTTTTCTGTTAGGACGGTAAAACAAATAGCCCACCCCTTGTGAACAACTTTAAAAATTTTTTGTTTCATTTTTCCTTTTTTTTTGTATACTGGGGAAGCTTATAAAACTTAAAAAAACTCGTTATTTTAAGTTAAGTGTGCTCCTTTACTTTTGGTGTAAAGTTCAATAAAATGAGAGTAATCCCAAAATCCTCTATCTAAAAGACAAAATTACCAAAAGTACGGGAACGCACAAAATCACCTTTCTAACCCTAAACTATTTAAAAGAAAAAAATTAAAATGCGTATAGTTTTAGTCTCAAAAATCGCACAGAAACACATATTTTTTGCATTTAAAAGTTTTTTTGACTTCGTTCAGTTAATTTTTATATATAGAGGTTTTATTTTGTGTATTTTTTTGCTTAATTAAAATTTAGAATTTTCACAATGGTGTTATTTGTTTATCATTGTACCAGCTATCCCTTTTACAATTTATTGTAATAGTAAAAAGAGAAGTTAGTAGTAGACAGAGGCAGAAAATTTTATAAAAATATCTGTAAGAACCCAAAAATATCTGTAAGGGCCTAAATGTTTTTAAAACTTGTTTAATATTACAACTAAGAGTGGCTAATAATCATAAAGGAAAATTTATTTTCTAACGCATTTTCTAAGTTCTAAAATAAATTATATATTTCAAGTGTAATTTAATTTCTAGGTGATTTCAATTTTCAAAAATTTCAGTTTTTTGTCAATATTTAAAATTTTATGTAATCCGTTTGTGATGTGGAGTATATTGTTTTACCCATTTTCTGCCAAGCATGGATTCTGTGCGAATTTTCTGACAAAACTTCGTAGAAGGATAGGTAGACGTGTCTTTAGAGATACTTTGGTAAAAAAATGGATTAAACAATTTAAATACTGTATCTCATAGTCTTGTCATTTTAATACTCTTTGGACAAATTTTTAATTTATATGTGCGGTTTCCTTGTTGGATATTAGTTTTAAAAGGTCCCAGCAAAAAAACTTGGATGTAATGCTTTACAAACTACTTCTTTCATTGCTTCTAAAGTATCCGTTAGTATATTTTTACAGCTTTTGTAGAATTACTTCTGAACAACATCCAAAAAACCACTTAAGTATTGCTTCTAAAGAAAAATTGCTCTAAAAGTGATCGTAAAAAGTGATTTTCGTATGACTTGCCATTTCCAAACGGCGGGACCAATATTTTTTTTCCATTTTTTTCTTATTCTATTAATTTTTTTTAATACTTATAATTAATTTGTTTAAATTCAAAATTTTTTTATTTTGTAAAAATATGTATGTATAAAAAAAATGGTGAGAATTTGCTATTTATGCACCTGTAATAGTAGTTCTGAAAACAATATTGAATTGGAGTGCACCTTTTACACTTGTTTCAATTTTATAGATTATCGGAAAGGTTAAATATTAAAAGTAAAGTACATCATTATTATTTTGGTTTCCAATGGATTGCGCCATTCCAATATGATCTTAGACTAATTTCAAAGCGCAACAATAATTTCAAGCCCGATGGTTCCAACGCGAAATGAAAGTAAAATTCCAGAGGATTTTGCAAAGTTAGCTCGGTTTCTTATTTTATGACCTCTTGAAATATCTGTGTGGCGCGAAAGCGCGTTCACGAATAAGTTAAATTTCAACTGTTCTTTTGGGGTCTTTTATTTTATTCGGAATTATCAAACAAACCACTGACATAATATAATCTTATACTGATAGAAAAATCCTGAAAAAATAGAAAAAAATGGTACTCAAAATTAGTTAAAAGGGGTCTGCACAGAAAGCTTTTGAAATTAGGAAATCCTTTTTGCTAAATATAAGTAATTGCTGAATATTAATAGAAAAAAAGCAGTAAAGAAATTGTTATATATTCAAAAGTTAATTTATGTTTAAACTTAATTGAGTTGAATACAAATAATGAACGCTACTGCTACAAGAAACATAAATATTGCTAGAAAATAGTAGACTGCTTTCTGCAGTGTAGATTTTATTCGCATTAAAAAAGTCAAAAAAAAAAAATCATAAAAATTTTAAATTCTTTGTGATGGTTTAGTCGACTAATTTCCAGTAAATTTATTTGCTGATTTTAGCAGGGTAAATTGTCATTTTCGATTAACTAAAATATAGCTGAAATTTTGTAAATTTAACAGATTTTGTCTTGCTATTTGTATCTGTTTATTTATCAAACAGATTCTGCTGGATTCAGCTGTTTTTTCAGAAAAAGTTTTTGAACGCTTTTATATTAGTGTATGAACAACTGAAAAAATTTCTCGAATGAACAGGTGAACTAGAAGAACACACTAGTTCAAAAATAAAATTGATTGAAATGAACTATGAACTGTAATACCAAATTCTACACCCAAAAAATTCCTTAGTTGATCGTAACGAATATTCCAACTATGAAATACCCCTAACTATAATATAGTTGAATAGATTTAGTTGGTGTCAACTAAGTTTTCTAATATCAATAATTCAACTATAAATTCAATTGTTGGTACCGATATCATAGTTGAAATTCTAAAACTCTTCTAAATAGTGGGTTACAACCATTTCAAAATCAAATGGTTATTAACTACTACAAATGTTTTATTTTAATTGCGTTTATGCTTCAATTCTCTAAACTTTTATTTAAATAAAAATTAAAAAACAAATAAATACCATGGTGTTTATAAGCCTGCAGGCTTATAAATACAAGTTATAAAAAATAAAATTTGTACACTAAAAAAAAAAAGTTAGTATAAAAATTAGTAAAACGGTTTCCAATTTTATTATACTAGTACTAGCCGGCGCAGCCCGCTACGTTGTTAGAGTTCCTTAAAGTTTAGGGGGGGGGGGGGGGCGCAGCAGGGTTGGAAAGCATTTTATAATATTAAAAATAGCGGGCAAAGCCCGCTGCGTTGTCTTAGCGTGTCTTAAAGTTTTTTTTTTAATTCCAGTTTATGTAAAGGTAGACCTGGCAATTCAAGTAAATTCACAAATTCAGTTGGAAAATTTACTGCGCCGGTTTCTTCCACCGGTGCTTCGTTACATGAAGTTTAAATATCGGAATATATAAGTTCCATTCCTTTTCTAAGGTTTTTTCTCTTTTAGAAAATTTGTTTAACTTTTTCGAGAGTATGTTTCAATGCTACATAAGTTTCATATTCCGTGGATAGTGTTTGAACAGGTAATTTCCTCTTCCAATCCATTTGCATTCTCTATAATTTCAATTCTACTCGTTCAACGTTTATATCCATTTCATTCACTTGTGTAGTGTTTCATTCCACTCGTTTCCTATTTAGTTTCTTAATTTTAGTGTTCCATATACACTTGTTCTTTAAGTTTTCGGTTTCTAGCTAAAGACGCAGACGTTAAGGGGGGGGGGGCAATTTTCCCCTTTTGAACCACCATTTTTACCACGTTCCTGTCCAAAGTCCTAGAAATGCCTTGTCGATAAGTTAGCCCATACTCCAAGGAAAACATATTATATATTACAGGTTTCTAGCCGAAGGGTTCGGTTAGGCCATCAAGGGGGAGAATTATTCCGTTTTTACCCCTCCCGGTAGGAATTTCCAAAAATTCCGTCTTAGAGGACGTCTGCGTTGAGGGAGGAACCTACTACATACATAATTTTAGGTCTCTATATCCAGCAGTTTGGCCAGGCCGTCAAGGGGGAAGTTTTTTCCCTTTTTACCCCTCCCGGTATGAATTTCCAAAAATACCATCTTAGGGGACGTCAACGTAGGAGAAGGAACCCAAATACCGAATTTAAGCTCCCTTTTTCCAGCAGTTTGGCCAGGCCGTTAAGGGGGAGACTTTTGCTGTTTTTGACCCTACCTGTAGAAATTTCCAAATATCTCATCTTAGCGGATGTCTACAATAGAGGAGGAACTTTAATACCAAATTTCAACTTCCTACCTCCAGCGGTTTGGGCAGGCCTTTAAGCGGCACTTTTCGCTTCATTAATCCCCATTTTTGCAATGTCCCTGTCCAAAAAGCACCTTCCCGGTAAGTGAGCCCATACTCCAAGTAACATATATTTTACATTTCAGGTTTCTAACCAACTTTTACTATTTGTGCCCCTCTCGGTAGGAATTTCCCAAAATCCATCGACAGGGAATTTCAGCTTCCTAGTTCCAGCAGTTTGAGCAGGCTGTCAAGGGGGACACTTTTTCTTTTTTTGTCCCTCCCGGTTGGAATTAGGCTGGAAGAGGAACCTAAGTACCGAATTTCAGCTTCCTAGTTCCAGCAGTTTGGACAGGTCGTTAAGGGGCAACTTTCCCTTTTTGAGCCCCCATTTTATAACGACCCTGTCCAAAATTCAAAAAAGTATCTTTCTAATAAGTTAGCCCTTACTCCAGGGACCCACATTTTAAGCTTCAGGTTTCTAGCCGAAGGGGTTTTTACAGGCCCCCAAGGTGAGGCTTTTCTTCTTTTTGCCCCTCCCTTTAGGAATTTACAAAAATTCCATCTTCGCGGCTATCTGCGATGGATGAGGAACATTCATACCAAATTTCAACTGCATTGCCTAAGCGGTTTGGGCAGGCCGTTAGTGGGGACATTTTTCCCTTTCAACCACCATAGAACATAGTAATTTCTGTTCCAAAATAGAAAAATTACGTTGCCGGTGAGTTAGTCCTACTCCAAGGAATACATATTTAAAATTTTAGGTTGGCCAAAAGGGATTGGGCAAGCCGTCAGGAGGAGACTTTTACCTTATTTCCCCTCCCGATAGGAATTTCAAAAATTCCGTCTAAGCGGACGCCTACACAGAAGGAGGAACTCACATACCGAGTTTCCTTTTGTGATATCCTGTAGGGAATTCCAAAAATACAAACTTAGTCGATGTCTACTACAGTGGAGGAACCTTTATACCAAATTTCAACTTCTTACCTCCAGTGGTTTGGGCAGGCACTTTTCCAATTTGTGAGACTGTTTATGGGGAGACTTTTCCCCTTTTTGCCCGTTCCGGTAGGAATTTCCAAAAATCCCGTCTTAGCGCACGTCTATGCCGAATATCAAGAAACCTTGTTTTAGTGGAGATATCCGTGGGGGGAGGAAACAAAGTAGTTTTTTTGAAATTATATATTATTTTAAATGGTACTTTTTGGAAAAACGAAATTTTTTGGAAAAAGATACTTTGTTTTTACAAAGTACTTTATTTGTACTTTTTTTGGAAAAGGTATTTTTATTTAAAAAGGTGTTTTTTTTTGGAAAAATGTATGTTTTTTGGAAAAAGGTACTTTTTTTGGAAAAGGTACTTCTTTTGGAAAAGGAACATTTTTTTAAAAAAAGGTACTTTTTTTTGGGAAAAGGTACTTTTTTTTGGAAAAGGTACTTTTTTTGAAAAAGGTATTTTTTTGAAAAAATGTATGTTTTTTGGGAAAAGGAAAATTTTTTTAGAAAAAGGTACTTTTTTTGGGAAAACGTACTTTTTTTGAAAAAGGTATTTTTTTTTTTGGAAAAATGTATGTTTTTTGGGAAAAGGTACTTTTTTTGGAAAAGGTACTTTTTTTTGGAAAAGGTACATTTTTTTAGAAAAAGGTACATTTTTTGGAAAAAGGTACTTTTTTTTAAAAATGTATTTTTTTTGAAAAAGGTACTTTTTTTGAAAAAGGAATTTTTTTGGAAAAAGGTACTTTTTTGGAAAAATGTACTTTTTTTGGAAAAAGGTACTTTTTTTGGAAAAAGGTACTTTTTTCGGGAAAAGGTACTTTTTTTGAAAAAAGGTACTTTTTTTTGGAAAAAAGGTACTTTTTTTGGAAAAAAGGTACTTTTTTTGGAAAAAAGGTACTTTTTTTGGAAAAAGGTACTTTTTTTGGAAAAAGGTACTTTTTTTTGGAAAAGGGTACTTTTTTTGGAAAAAGGTACTTTTTTTGGAAAAAGGTACTTTTTTCGGAAAAAGGTACTTTTTTTGAAAAAAGGTACTTTTTTTTGGAAAAGGTACTTTTTTTGGAAAAAGGTACTTTTTTTGGGAAAAAGTACTTTTTTTGGGAAGGTACTTTTTTGGAAAAAGGTACTTTTTTTGGAAAAAGGTACTTTTTTTGGAAAAAGGTCCTTTTTTTGTAAAAAGGTACTGTTTTTGGAAAAAGGTACTTTTTTTGGGAAAAAGTACTTTTTTTGGGAAAAGGTACTTTTTTGGAAAAAGGTACTTTTTTTGGGAAAAGGTACTTTTTTTGAAAAAGGTATTTTTTTTGGAAAAATGTATGTTTTTTGGGAAAAGGTACTTTTTTTGGAAAAGGTACTTTTTTTTTGGAAAAGGTACATTTTTTTAGAAAAAGGTACATTTTTTGGAAAAAGGTACTTTTTTTTAAAAATGTATTTTTTTTGAAAAAGGTACTTTTTTTGAAAAAGGAATTTTTTTTGGAAAAAGGTACTTTTTTGGAAAAATGTACTTTTTTTGGAAAAAGGTACTTTTTTTGGAAAAAGGTACTTTTTTCGGGAAAAGGTACTTTTTTTAAAAAAGGTACTTTTTTTGGAAAAAAGGTTCTTTTTTTGGAAAAAAGGTACTTTTTTTGGAAAAAGGTACTTTTTTTGGAAAAAGGTACTTTTTTTGGAAAAAGGTCCTTTTTTTGGAAAAAGGTACTTTTTTTGGGAAAAGGTACTTTTTTGGAAAAAGGTACTTTTTTTGTCCCCTTTTTGCCCCTCCCGATAAGAATTTGCAAAAATGCCGTCTCAACGGACGTCTACACCGGTCGAGGAACCTACTTTTTTTGGAAAAAAGGTTCTTTTTTTGGAAAAAAGGTACTTTTTTTGGAAAAAGGTACTTTTTTTGGAAAAAGGTACTTTTTTTTGGAAAAGGGTACTTTTTTTGGAAAAAGGTACTTTTTTTGGAAAAAGGTACTTTTTCGGGAAAAGGTACTTTTTTTGAAAAAAGGTACTTTTTTGGAAAAAGGTACTTTTTTTTGGAAAAAGGTACTTTTTTCGGAAAAAGGTACTTTTTTCGGAAAAAGGTACTTTTTTTGGAAAAAGGTCCTTTTTTTGGAAAAAGGTACTTTTTTTGGGAAAAGGTACTTTTTTGGAAAAAGGTACTTTTTTTGTCCCCTTTTTGCCCCTCCCGATAAGAATTTGCAAAAATGCCGTCTCAACGGACGTCTACACTGGTCGAGGAACCTACATACCAAATTTCAACTTCATAGCTCCAGCAGTTTGAGCAGGCCGTCAAGGGGGAGACTTTTTCCCCTTTTTGCCCGTCCCTGTAAAAATTTCCAAAACTCCCGTCTTGGTGGATGTCTACGATAGTGGAGGAACCTTTATACCAAATTTCAACTTCCTACCTCCAGCGGTTTGGGCAGGCCGTCAAGGGGGGCCTTTTTCCCCTTTTTAACCCCCATTTTTACAACGCCTCTGTCCAAAATTCAAGAAAGTACTTTCCAGAAAAGTTAGCCCATACTCCAAGGAACACATATCTTAAATTTCAGCTTTCTAGCCAAAGGGGTTTTGGCAGGCCGCCAAGGGGGAGACTTTTCCCCTTTTTGCCCGTTCCGGTAGGAATTTCCAAAAATCCCGTCTTAGCGGACGTCTACGCCGAAAGAGGAACCTACATACCAAATTTCAACTTCCTAGCTTCAGCGGTTTGGGCTGGGCGATGTTGAGTCAGTCAGTCAGTCAGTCAGTCACGTTATTCTTTTATATATAGAGATTATACTAATTTTTAGTATAAAGTTGTTTTTTAGTAAAATAATTTGGTATTCTCATTTTACAAATTACAGAATTTTTTACTAATTTGAGTTGCTAAATCTACAAATTTAATTTTACTAAATTTTGAAACCCGATTAGCTAAAATTAGCAAAAAAAATTACTAATCTTTTTTATTTTGGAAGTTTAAATTTTTTTTTTTTTTTTGAAAATATACACAACCTGATGGAAATTTTTGTTGCAATATGATTACCAGAAAACCAAGTTGTTTTTAAGCGTTTTTTTTTCCATTTATAATAAAAATAGATTTGTTCTCTAAATTTTTTTGTTTTTTTTTAATGATTATATTTCCACGTTTTTTTTTGCTTTTTTTCAAATATTTCTTTGCTATAAATACAAATTAGTTTGCAATTTTTTCAATATGTATTTTTATCATCCATATTCGTACACTCGGTGAAAAAAAGAGTTATCATATTGATGAAACTGCTTCATAAATCAATCATCGGCAATAAATATGACGAAGCGTTTCATAAAGCAGATGATCTTTTTTATACGAAAATTGGTGCCAAAACGTCTTTCAAATTAGTTCGTATTAACCGATAATTCGTCTTTAACCAAGTTTAGCGTAAAAGAATTTTACTGTAAATGGTACAATTGTTTTCTATTCTAAAGCTGCCTACACACGAAGGAACATTCGTCACAAAATGCCCTTCGTGTATAGCGACCTATAGAAAATCAAGCATGCTGTACAGCATGCTGGACGGCTGTATGAATTTGATCATGTAGTGTCTAATTTGACAGCTTGTCAAACATGTTGGACGAAAAACAAAATTTTTTGATTTTTCGGCAGGTTTGACAAACACGCTTTACAGTGTAATGGAAAATATCATCAAACATTAGGGAATTTTACATTTTCAATAAGTTATTTTGTGACAAGAAAGGGATAACGTTAATAAAAAAACTAAAAAATGGAAAAACAGAAGAAAAAAAAATTAAATTCAAAGAAAAAAAAATTAAAAAAATAATTTCGTCATTATCATCCGCTGTGTTAATTTTGTGTTTTTGAAGGTACATTTTACAGCATGCTTGACCGTGTATTTGATCGTATAAAGTCCGCTTATGTCAATAGCGGCCTATATACGAGCAAGCATGCTGTCCAGCTTGTTTAACAGACAAAAAATGGTTTTTGGTATACACGGACAAGCATGCTGTAAAACTTTACTTCAAAACCACAAAATCAACACAGCGGATGATAATGACGAAATTATTTTTATTAATTTTTTTCTTGGAATTTCAGTTTTGAATTTCTGTTTTTGCATTTTTTAGTTTATTTTAGGGATGTGCCGGTTTCTTCCACCGGTGCTTCGTTACATGAAGTTTAAATATCGGAATATATAAGTTCCATTCCTTTTCTAAGGTTTTTTCTCTTTTAGAAAATTTGTTTAACTTTTTCGAGAGTATGTTTCAATGCTACATAAGTTTCATATTCCGTGGATAGTGTTTGAACAGGTAATTTCCTCTTCCAATCCATTTGCATTCTCTATAATTTCAATTCTACTCGTTCAACGTTTATATCCATTTCATTCACTTGTGTAGTGTTTCATTCCACTCGTTTTCTATTTAGTTTCTTAATTTTAGTGTTCCATATACACTTGTTCTTTAAGTTTTAGGTTTCTAGCTAAAGACGCAGACGTTAAGGGGGGGGGGGGCAATTTTCCCCTTTTGAACCACCATTTTTACCACGTTCCTGTCCAAAGTCCTAGAAATGCCTTGTCGATAAGTTAGCCCATACTCCAAGGAAAACATATTATATATTACAGGTTTCTAGCCGAAGGGTTCGGTTAGGCCATCAAGGGGGAGAATTATTCCGTTTTTACCCCTCCCGGTAGGAATTTCCAAAAATTCCGTCTTAGAGGACGTCTGCGTTGGAGGAGGAACCTACTACATACATAATTTTAGGTCTCTATATCCAGCAGTTTGGCCAGGCCGTCAAGGGGGAAGTTTTTTCCCTTTTTACCCCTCCCGGTATGAATTTCCAAAAATACCATCTTAGGGGACGTCAACGTATGAGAAGGAACCCAAATACCGAATTTAAGCTCCCTTTTTCCAGCAGTTTGGCCAGGCCGTTAAGGGGGAGACTTTTGCTGTTTTTGACCCTACCTGTAGAAATTTCCAAATATCTCATCTCAGCGGATGTCTACAATAGAGGAGGAACTTTAATACCAAATTTCAACTTCCTACCTCCAGCGGTTTGGGCAGGCCTTTAAGCGGCACTTTTCGCTTCATTAATCCCCATTTTTGCAATGTCCCTGTCCAAAAAGCACCTTCCCGGTAAGTGAGCCCATACTCCAAGTAACATATATTTTACATTTCAGGTTTCTAACCAACTTTTACTATTTGTGCCCCTCTCGGTAGGAATTTCCCAAAATCCATCGACAGGGAATTTCAGCTTCCTAGTTCCAGCAGTTTGAGCAGGCTGTCAAGGGGGACACTTTTTCTTTTTTTGTCCCTCCCGGTTGGAATTAGGCTGGAAGAGGAACCTAAGTACCGAATTTCAGCTTCCTAGTTCCAGCAGTTTGGACAGGTCGTTAAGGGGCAACTTTCCCTTTTTGAGCCCCCATTTTATAACGACCCTGTCCAAAATTCAAAAAAGTATCTTTCTAATAAGTTAGCCCTTACTCCAGGGACCCACATTTTAAGCTTCAGGTTTCTAGCCGAAGGGGTTTTTACAGGCCCCCAAGGTGAGGCTTTTCTTCTTTTTGCCCCTCCCTTTAGGAATTTACAAAATTCCATCTTCGCGGCTATCTGCGATGGATGAGGAACATTCATACCAAATTTCAACTGCATTGCCTAAGCGGTTTGGGCAGGCCGTTAGTGGGGACATTTTTCCCTTTCAACCACCATAGAACATAGTAATTTCTGTTCCAAAATAGAAAAATTACGTTGCCGGTGAGTTAGTCCTACTCCAAGGAATACATATTTAAAATTTTAGGTTGGCCAAAAGGGATTGGGCAAGCCGTCAGGAGGAGACTTTTACCTTATTTCCCCTCCCGATAGGAATTTCAAAAATTCCGTCTAAGCGGACGCCTACACAGAAGGAGGAACTCACATACCGAGTTTCCTTTTGTGATATCCTGTAGGGAATTCCAAAAATACAAACTTAGTCGATGTCTACTACAGTGGAGGAACCTTTATACCAAATTTCAACTTCTTACCTCCAGTGGTTTGGGCAGGCACTTTTCCAATTTGTGAGACTGTTTATGGGGAGACTTTTCCCCTTTTTGCCCGTTCCGGTAGGAATTTCCAAAAATCCCGTCTTAGCGCACGTCTGTGCCGAATATCAAGAAACCTTGTTTTAGTGGAGATATCCGTGGGGGGAGGAAACAAAGTAGTTTTTTTGAAATTATATATTATTTTAAATGGTACTTTTTGGAAAAACGAAATTTTTTGGAAAAAGATACTTTGTTTTTACAAAGTACTTTATTTGTACTTTTTTTGGAAAAGGTATTTTTATTTAAAAAGGTGTTTTTTTTTGGAAAAATGTATGTTTTTTGGAAAAAGGTGCTTTTTTTGGAAAAGGTACTTCTTTTGGAAAAGGAACATTTTTTTAAAAAAAGGTACTTTTTTTTGGGAAAAGGTACTTTTTTTTGGAAAAGGTACTTTTTTTGAAAAAGGTATTTTTTTGAAAAAATGTATGTTTTTTGGGAAAAGGAAAATTTTTTTAGAAAAAGGTACTTTTTTTGGGAAAACGTACTTTTTTTGAAAAAGGTATTTTTTTTTTTGGAAAAATGTATGTTTTTTGGGAAAAGGTACTTTTTTTGGAAAAGGTACTTTTTTTTTTGGAAAAGGTACATTTTTTTAGAAAAAGGTACATTTTTTGGAAAAAGGTACTTTTTTTTAAAAAGGTACTTTTTTTGAAAAAGGTACTTTTTTTGAAAAAGGAATTTTTTTGGAAAAAGGTACTTTTTTGGAAAAATGTACTTTTTTTGGAAAAAGGTACTTTTTTTGGAAAAAGGTACTTTTTTCGGGAAAAGGTACTTTTTTTGAAAAAAGGTACTTTTTTTGGAAAAAAGGTACTTTTTTTGGAAAAAAGGTACTTTTTTTGGAAAAAGGTACTTTTTTTGGAAAAAGGTACTTTTTTTTGGAAAAGGGTACTTTTTTTGGAAAAAGGTACTTTTTTTGGAAAAAGGTACTTTTTTCGGAAAAAGGTACTTTTTTTGAAAAAAGGTACTTTTTTTTGGAAAAGGTACTTTTTTTGGAAAAAGGTACTTTTTTTGGGAAAAAGTACTTTTTTGGGAAGGTACTTTTTTTGAAAAAGGTACTTTTTTTGGAAAAAGGTACTTTTTTTGGAAAAAGGTACTTTTTTTGGGAAAAAGTACTTTTTTTGGGAAAAGGTACTTTTTTGGAAAAAGGTACTTTTTTTGGGAAAAGGTACTTTTTTTGAAAAAGGTATTTTTTTTGGAAAAATGTATGTTTTTTGGGAAAAGGTACTTTTTTTGGAAAAGGTACTTTTTTTTTGGAAAAGGTACATTTTTTTAGAAAAAGGTACATTTTTTGGAAAAAGGTACTTTTTTTTAAAAATGTACTTTTTTTGAAAAAGGTACTTTTTTTGAAAAAGGAATTTTTTTTGGAAAAAGGTACTTTTTTGGAAAAATGTACTTTTTTTGGAAAAAGGTACTTTTTTTGGAAAAAGGTACTTTTTTCGGGAAAAGGTACTTTTTTTAAAAAAGGTACTTTTTTTGGAAAAAAGGTTCTTTTTTTGGAAAAAAGGTACTTTTTTTGGAAAAAGGTACTTTTTTTGGAAAAAGGTCCTTTTTTTTGGAAAAAGGTACTTTTTTTGGGAAAAGGTACTTTTTTGGAAAAAGGTACTTTTTTTGTCCCCTTTTTGCCCCTCCCGATAAGAATTTGCAAAAATGCCGTCTCAACGGACGTCTACACCGGTCGAGGAACCTACTTTTTTTGGAAAAAAGGTTCTTTTTTTGGAAAAAAGGTACTTTTTTTGGAAAAAGGTACTTTTTTTGGAAAAAGGTACTTTTTTTTGGAAAAGGGTACTTTTTTTGGAAAAAGGTACTTTTTTTGGAAAAAGGTACTTTTTTCGGGAAAAGGTACTTTTTTTGAAAAAAGGTACTTTTTTGGAAAAAGGTACTTTTTTTTGGAAAAAGGTACTTTTTTCGGAAAAAGGTACTTTTTTCGGAAAAAGGTACGTTTTTTGGAAAAAGGTCCTTTTTTTGGAAAAAGGTACTTTTTTTGGGAAAAGGTACTTTTTTGGAAAAAGGTACTTTTTTTGTCCCCTTTTTGCCCCTCCCGATAAGAATTTGCAAAAATGCCGTCTCAACGGACGTCTACACTGGTCGAGGAACCTACATACCAAATTTCAACTTCATAGCTCCAGCAGTTTGAGCAGGCCGTCAAGGGGGAGACTTTTTCCCCTTTTTGCCCGTCCCTGTAAAAATTTCCAAAACTCCCGTCTTGGTGGATGTCTACGATAGTGGAGGAACCTTTATACCAAATTTCAACTTCCTACCTCCAGCGGTTTGGGCAGGCCGTCAAGGGGGGCCTTTTTCCCCTTTTTAACCCCCATTTTTACAACGCCCCTGTCCAAAATTCAAGAAAGTACTTTCCAGAAAAGTTAGCCCATACTCCAAGGAACACATATCTTAAATTTCAGCTTTCTAGCCAAAGGGGTTTTGGCAGGCCGCCAAGGGGGAGACTTTTCCCCTTTTTGCCCGTTCCGGTAGGAATTTCCAAAAATCCCGTCTTAGCGGACGTCTACGCCGAAAGAGGAACCTACATACCAAATTTCAACTTCCTAGCTTCAGCGGTTTGGGCTGGGCGATGTTGAGTCAGTCAGTCAGTCAGTCAGTCACGTTATTCTTTTATATATAGAGATTATACTAATTTTTAGTATAAAGTTGTTTTTTAGTAAAATAATTTGGTATTCTCATTTTACAAATTACAGAATTTTTTACTAATTTGAGTTGCTAAATCTACAAATTTAATTTTACTAAATTTTGAAACCCGATTAGCTAAAATTAGCAAAAAAAATTACTAATCTTTTTTATTTTGGAAGTTTAAATTTTTTTTTTTTTTTTTGAAAATATACACAACCTGATAGAAATTTTTGTTGCAATATGATTACCAGAAAACCAAGTTGTTTTTAAGCGTTTTTTTTTCCATTTATAATAAAAATAGATTTGTTCTCTAAATTTTTTTGTTTTTTTTTAATGATTATATTTCCACGTTTTTTTTTGCTTTTTTTCAAATATTTCTTTGCTATAAATACAAATTAGTTTGCAATTTTTTCAATATGTATTTTTATCATCCATATTCGTACACTCGGTGAAAAAAAGAGTTATCATATTGATGAAACTGCTTCATAAATCAATCATCGGCAATAAATATGACGAAGCGTTTCATAAAGCAGATGATCTTTTTTATACGAAAATTGGTGCCAAAACGTCTTTCAAATTAGTTCGTATTAACCGATAATTCGTCTTTAACCAAGTTTAGCGTAAAAGAATTTTACTGTAAATGGTACAATTGTTTTCTATTCTAAAGCTGCCTACACACGAAGGAACATTCGTCACAAAATGCCCTTCGTGTATAGCGACCTATAGAAAATCAAGCATGCTGTACAGCATGCTGGACGGCTGTATGAATTTGATCATGTAGTGTCTAATTTGACAGCTTGTCAAACATGTTGGACGAAAAACAAAACTTTTTGATTTTTCGGCAGGTTTGACAAACACGCTTTACAGTGTAATGGAAAATATCATCAAACATTAGGGAATTTTACATTTTCAATAAGTTATTTTGTGACAAGAAAGGGATAACGTTAATAAAAAAACTAAAAAATGGAAAAACAGAAGAAAAAAAAATTAAATTCAAAGAAAAAAAAATTAAAAAAATAATTTCGTCATTATCATCCGCTGTGTTAATTTTGTGTTTTTGAAGGTACATTTTACAGCATGCTTGACCGTGTATTTGATCGTATAAAGTCCGCTTATGTCAATAGCGGCCTATATACGAGCAAGCATGCTGTCCAGCTTGTTTAACAGACAAAAAATGGTTTTTGGTATACACGGACAAGCATGCTGTAAAACTTTACTTCAAAACCACAAAATCAACACAGCGGATGATAATGACGAAATTATTTTTATTAATTTTTTTCTTGGAATTTCAGTTTTGAATTTCTGTTTTTGCATTTTTTAGTTTATTTTAGGGATGTGAGATTAATCGATTAATCAAACTTCCTGATTAATCAATTAATCGATTATTCAATAATTTTGATTAATCAAAAACATAATTAATCGATTAATCAGTTATTTCGATTATTCAAAATAATGATTAATTGATTAATCATGATTTTGATTATTCAAATTTATGAATAATTGAATAATATATTGTTTTTCTCCATTGACGACGCTTTTTAACGCCAGTTCAAAATAGAGACTTTAAATTTAGGAACGGAGTTGGTCAAGTCTGACCAGTGAGCAAACAACCTTTGTTATTCTCTTTATTTGGAGCTATATAAAGTATCGCCACAAAACAAGGATAAAATTTCCGTATTTTTCTATTTTAAATATTAATTGAAATTATTCAAGTTTTGATTAATCAAAATTCAACTTAATCGATTAATCATAATTCTGATTAATCAAATTTTCAACTAATCAATTAATTGACTAATCAAAGTTCTGATTAATCATACTGTTTGATTAATCGCACATCCCTAGTTTATTTATTAACGTTATCCCTTTCTTGTCACAAAATAACTTATTAAAAATGTAAAATTCTGAAATGTTTGATGATTTTTTTCAATATACGGTAAAGCGTGTTTGTCAAACATGCCGAAAAACCAAAAAATTTTGTTTTTCGTCCAACATGCTTGACAAACCGTCAAATTAGACATTACGTGGTCAAATTCATACAGCCGGCCAGCATGCTGTACAGCATACTTGGAAATCTATATGGCCGCTAATGTATCGTGTTGACATTCGTGTTATCAAAATTTTTTGATATTTTGTGTTTCCTAACTCAATTTTCCATCGTGTGTATCGATGTTACTGTTTTTGCTGTTTTAGTTCATTAAGAGCAGTCGTACTGGGAGGTGCTTTTGTAATTGCGCATTATGACGACAATTACAAATAATGAAAACTGCATTAATTTTATAAATGAATATAAAAATTTATAGACAATTAAGAAAAAATCCTTAAATATAAATTGTAACAAAATATTGACCAGTTTTCCTTTAAACATATATAAAATAAACAACTGTAAATTGCACGCGTGCTAACCCGGTGTCTTCAAATGCAATAAATTATATGATATGAAATGTCAAAACCATTGCAGCGAAACGTCAAAATGATATCAATTGCAAAGGAGAACACTTGACCATTTCATGGATAAGAAATATCATAAATTTTTTTCGAAAAACAACAAATTTTATGAAACATTAATATTTACCGACAAATAATAAAAAAACTAAACACTTTTCCATTCTTTTTTACTAAATTTTTTGTTGTTTTTCTATTACAAAATTAAAATGAAAACTAAAAGTGACATTTGATCTCTGGCATCACTGCAAGAGCCGATTGCATGTCAGCGATATGATGTTTGTATTAATTTTATTGTGCATAGACTAATAGCGTCAGAAAATTACAATTTTATTAAAAATTTTAAATTATTAAGAAAAACATTAAATTCTGTAATAAAATTAATAAGAAAGGGATACAAATTTTCTATGACTAAAAAAAATAACGAAATAAACGATTGAACGAAATGAACGATTGAACGAATAATGGTGAACGATGTCATATCGTTCAATGAACTGAACCGTTCAAATGAACTAGTTCGTTCATGAACGACACAACTCTAAGCACGAGTTTTTCAACAAAAATATTCGGTAGTGTTTTGATAGTTAAAAAAATAAAGTGAATTAAAATAATAACTTGTAAAAATCAATAACAATGGTACATATTGGACCAGTACATGGTGGTCATCCTGGAGTACTTGCTCCACAACATATGCCCACCGCACCCAGTGCTCCTAATACTCTTCAAACATCATCTTCGACCGGAACAACATCCTCATCTTCAAATAAATCGTCTTTATCCGTAAAACCCAATTATACTTTAAAGTTTACTTTGGCTGGTCATACCAAGGCAGTATCAACTGTTTTCACCCAATGGGGAATGGTTGGCGAGTTCATGTGAGTACCAGAAGTGGGAAAAGAAATAATTTCGAAATTTTATGAATTGACCTGTCTCGGCCGTTCGTTTTAATCGTGATGGTTCGTTAATTGTCTCTTCTAGCTATGTTGGCTTATGTCGTATTTGGGATACAGCCAGTGGTCAGTGTTTGAAGACTTTAATAATGATGGCAAGTATATATTGGCGGCTACTTTGGATAATACTTTGAAATTATGGGACTATTCAAAAGGAAAATGTTTAAAAACCTACACTGGACATAAAAATGAAAAATATTGTATTTTTGCAAATTTTTCAGTAACTGGAGGAAATGTTAGTTAAAGGCAAGAATTTTTTTTATCTATAAATTTGTTTTAAATGTTTGTAATATTTTTTTGTGGGTTGTTTCCGGCAGTTAATATGGTTTACATCTGGAATCTACAATCGAAAGAGGTGGTCCAGAAATGACAGGGTCACACCGACACTGTGTTGTATACTGCTTGTCATCCAACAGAGATTATTGCTTCGGCGGCTTTGGAAAATGACAAAACCATAAAATTATGGAAAAGCGATACATAATTTTACAATTACATATGTTTATCCCAATATTGTTTCCATACGTGAATTGGTATTTAAAAAGGTTTTGCTCGTATCAATGGCAAAAAATCACCCATTATTTGTTTGGAAGATATTATTCATGAGATATTTACAGTGGGTACAAACGTTCAAGCTGTTAGTGAATTTATGTGTGCATTTTTAGTAAGTTTATTGTCTTTATATTAATTTATATGTAGCAAAAATTAACTTATATTTTTTTATCTACAGTTTTGTAGCCCACGTGAAGCTTGGAAGATGGAGGCGAATACGGCGATCATGGTAATGGTATCAATGATTTAATAGCACGCAGTTTATAAATATATTTTTGTAAATTTTGACACTGTTACTTATAAACTAGAAAGTATTTTAGGGGCTTTGACATGTCTTTTTCGTATTTATGTGCTTTTTTATTTTAAATATCCGATTGAATGTAAACATGTATGGCTCTTCAATCACATTTTTTTGGAATCAATTTTCCTAAAGACAAGTTATCAACAGCAATCCTTAGCCTGACAAACTTATCTAAAAAATATAAATGAAGAGAAAAATTTATAAATTTTACTCCTATATTAGTTAATTTGATAATTTCACATTTTAAGTCGTTTAAAACATGTTATTTTTCGCTGTTTTCGCATCAATTTATTAATTAAAGGAAATAACAATTGCCTACTTTTGTTAACTTTGAAACTCTTAATTTCTAATTATAATCTTTACATCTGAGTTTCATACTGAAGTCTTTAACTTCACTATTAAACAAAAGAAAATGCCAAGAAATTTGTGTACGAAACAACAAAAAATTATGGATTAATAAAAGTAAACTCAAAAACCTACACGGTGGTTTTCATACTGAAGGTTTTTGAGTTAAGCATTAGTTATTTAATTTTTTATTTCGTATACAATTTTTACATTTTATCTTTCAATATCGTTAAGTTCAAGTTAACTTTAAATATGAAACCGAGCGTAATAGATAAATAATAAAATGTACCTACATTAATTTGGAATAAATGTGGGCATTTTTTTTATACTTTTAAAAGTGAATACTTATACAAATTTGCATTAAATGAATGCGTGACTTTCTTTTAAATACTTATGTATATTAATACTCCAAAAATTAATTTAAATGTGAATATCAATTTGGTATTGGTCTCAAAAGCCTATTATTTAGTACATATATTTATAATAAATCTTTTTATCTTTTTATATACATACATTCAATGTATCATTCATCTATAATTAAATCGTATTTAAAATTACATTTCATTTTATAACTAAAAAGAAATAAATTTTACTATTCGTAAGCATTTTTATGGATTTTATTTTAGATTTTTTGGAAATAAAATACAGTATGCATACTAATATTTAGTATAAGTACTATTTTATTTCCATTATAAATTTACAGAAATTTTACTAATATATAGTAAAATTACTAATTTTTGCTTCTAAATGAATTTCACTAATATTTAGTAAGAAATTTGGCTAATTTTAGCAAATTGATTTCCATTATGAATATACTAAAATTATACTAAATTTTAGTAACTATTACAAATTTTTTCCACAACTTTGACTTTACTAATAATTGCAGACACATTTTGCTAAAATTAGCTAATCGGTCTGCTGGCCTAATATTAGTTAATTTTTCTGTAATATTACAGTTTTTTCTGTAACTTTTACAGACTTTTTTATTTGAGTGTAATTTAAAAGTTTTTGGTGTGAGTGCATCATTGAAGGATGTTTTGATAAGTTTGCTATTTAGATACAGAATTGAAATGCCATGTATTTCCAAACATTACTCTCCGTCATCTATTTAGTGTTTTTGGCGACATTTTTCTGTAAAACTAAAAAACAATCATGTGGTGAAATTATCTCGACAAAGATGTAAACAAATTTAACAAATACTTACCCATTTTGCAAACATTCGTATCCAGTTTTGTTGCTTTAATATCCACTATATATATATTTTAGATTTATTTGTAATTTAAAGCACAAAAAATCTTTTTTTTCTTGTATTAAAACAAGTTTTAATACATTGAACGAAAATGAAATTCAATAAATTCGATAGTGAGGTAATTCAGTGGGTATTACTTAAATTTTTATCCGTTTGATTCATTAAATTGAACACGTTTACAGGTGAATTTATTCATTTCATTTAATAAAAAGAACTATAGTAGCAATTGAATTAATTCGTTAAAAATGAAATCGAACGGCGCCAAAATTTAATTTATTCCATTTAATGTATAGTATTTGTGAACTAATTAATTAAATTCACTATTCAAAACTCACAAATTGAATTACGAAATTAATTCTTCGAAGCTCTGGTTATTAATCGTTAACTTGTTCAAAAATATTAATATAATTAAACCCGTAGAATTGTTGTATCAATAAAACCGCTTAGTTGTGCTACCGCCAGTTTGATGCAAAAACATTTTTAAAAGCAATGATATCCTAAAAAATTTTTTTTTTTTACTTTTCAAATAATTAGATTTAAACGAATTTATAAAAAATTAAATAAAAAATAAATTAAAACAAATATTTTTTCATTTTGTTGTCGGTTGTCGGCTAAGCCGATTGTTGTCGGCGGCTGAATCGGCTTGGCAAAGGTGTCGGCTGGCGGCGGTTGACCGGCTGATATCGGCTGGCTTGTATCTCTGGTGCCGAGCATTTGTCACCTCCCTTATCCTGCGTAGAGTGTGTTGTGAGCGTGTTGCGAGTTTCCAGTGTAGAGTGTGCGCAGAGCGTTGGTCACCTCCCTTTTCCAGCGTCGAATGTGTGCCAAAGCACTGGTCACGTCCCGGGAAAATCCTACCCGTCAACACCACGGGTGTTAATTTTTCCGCGACTACGACGAAACCAGGTCGTCACTCCCCCTCCGAGGTCCCTCTCTTTTCCCTGCCCGTTAGTACTAAGCAGTGATGTTAGATAGTGGTCAAAAAAACCTGGTATAGATGTCGCTAAAAGCTGGTATTTGAAACAAAAAATTGGTATACTCACAACATAGTATGTTTAATGTAATATTATACCAAGGAGAACAAGGTGATCTTGCTCCCATTTAGAGCGATAGCTTTGCTTCCGGTGTTTTTGTTTTTCACGTAGAGTATCACCACTACCGACACGAATTTCTTTTAGGCTTTGAAGGGCCATCAGAATCGTCATTTTCTTTTTCTTCATCTGTTGATGAAATGATAATCTGCAATAACAGTAGTGAGCGTCCTTTTAACAAAAATTTCCTCACAAAAGTAAAAATCTACATTCAAAGAACAGCTGTTCTCATAAAGGACAAAAAATGGGATATATGGCATAGTTAAGTCGGTACGCTACAACTACAAATATGTTGTATTTTGTATGATATAAAAATATATATTTTTTTTTAACAAAATGTATAAAAATTTAGATTGTAGCTTATCGCCACAATTGTGAATAGAATTTCAAGTTTTGTGGCGGTTAAAATGTCAGTAAAACAGCTGTTTTCGTTTCTTCCTTTACACTTTTAATAAAAAAAAAACAAAATCGAAATCGTAAGGCTGCATTCACACCTAATTCTTAAACACGTGTTTAGCTAAAACACGTATTTTAGCTCCTTATTCTACTACAACAGTTCTTTATTCTTTTACACACGTTTTAGCTAAACACGTGTTTAAGATTTAGGTGTGAATGTCGTTTTAGTTATAGAAGTTGGTATTATTGCGTACCAACACAATTTTCAGTTGGTACATGGTACAAGACCCTGAAAAATGGTATGTGTACTGTTCACTTTGGTGAACAATAAAGGTTCTCCAACCCTGGCCTCAACCATTCGAGTGTAGCATTAAACACATAGACGACTGCAGCTACACGACTACAGCCTGTCAAAAATAAAATATACACGTTTATATGAAAACGATTATTTTGAAACCAACACAGCTACACGGCTACACGACTACTTTTGCCGCTGTAGTCAACTAAGGATAATTTCTATTTTTGTTGGCTACAAAACAAAAATAGTGTTGACAATATAACAAAATATGTAAAACAGGACAATTTTTCCCGCTAGAGGCGAAATAAAATCGCTAGTTCTGACTAGAAAATCACCGTTTTGGGAACACTGAAGAAACAGCTGTTTATATTTTACAATTGTTTGAAGGTTTCATTAATTTATATTTGGAAATAACTTTATTGTGATGTTTTGTAATGGATCTTACAAAATTAACAAAATATTCCTCAGCCATTATTTTAGAAGCACAAACCAAAAAAGATTAATATTTATCAAAATGTCAAATGTTTAGGATTATCTGTTTACATGTTGCTGTCGTTTTCAAAAAAATTAAGTAGCTGACTACACGACTACAATTGCAGCCAGCAGCATTTGTAGTCGTGTAGCTGGAGTCGTCTATGTGTTTAATGCATGTCGAACCAAACGAAAAGCGGCAACTAAACACACCACGCACAACAGCTGTCGGCTTTTGCGTTTGGTTCGAGGTCAGTTCGTGAACTACAACCAGTAACTCAACATCTCCTTTTTTTCTTCTCTTTTTGTGCGATCGTGAGTGCTAAAATTTGATAAACATATACCGCCATTAAAAGTGTCAACACAACGTAAAGATTATTGAAATTACAACCAGTGAATTCTCCGATATTAACATTTAACTTAAATATAAAGGTTAAATATTCATATTGAAAACCCTCACAAATATTGAACTGTAAAATTAATATTTCATAAAAAGTGTTAGTTAACCATAACGTAGCCAAAGTAAAATTTAACCCTGACTTTCAATAAACCAATATATATTATAACGTTTAATTGAAGGTATATACTTTTATTTGGAAGGCACTATTTACGCGGTAAAGTATATAAACCCCAAACAACTAACCCTCTCCCTCTAACCCGTCTATTCATGGTCCTTCGTGAGTGAGACAGTGCTAGTTTTAAAAAAAAAACAAAAATTTAAAAAGGAAAACTTGTTTAAATAAATAAAATAACGCGCTATAAATTGTACATAAAAACTATACATATATTTTAAGCGGACATTTTTAAAAGAAAAATTAAATGAAAAAATACAGTCCACAACATAGAGATAAATTTAAAAATTTAAAAACAAAACACACGGAAGAAAGCTTAAATATAAAAGTAAATTAAAACTAAAATATCACAGTATTTATCACAGTGGTTATATATATAAACAAAGAGAACACAAAATAGAAATAAAATTCAAAACCCACCCCTAAAACATACACAAAATTGTGAGAGAGCAGTGGCTGTTTTTAAAAAGTTTTACATTTGAACAATAATAAACACAGACAATTGAGTGAAGTGGAAAAAATTGTTTAAAAACAAATTTAAAGTTGTTAAGAACAAAACAAAAATATTTAGTTAAATTGAAACCCAGTGCACAGCAAAAAACACAAAATACCCACAGAAATATAAAAAATAACAAAAATATAAAAAGAAAAAGAAGAGGAAGAAATACCCATACCCAGTGAAAAATATAATTCTAAAATAAAACCCCTTGAAAACTATTGTTCATATTAATGATAAAGTGATTTTAGAAAATATTCGTTTTATTTCAAGAGTTTCTCTATATATTTTGTTAATAAGTGCGATTAATTGAATTGAATCTTAACGTTTAAATAGTATTTTTTTAACAAATATTACACAAAAATTTTAATAAACAAAATACAAGTGTTACTGTGCAATATAAAAAACAAGGAGAATAAATTACCCAAAAACAATACAAAATTTGTGTTTAATAATTCTGCTGCAAAACATAAAAGCCAAAATTACTGCATTTAATATAAAGCGGGAAGATAGGCACAAAAGCGAATCAACAAGGAAAGACAACAAATACACACACATACCCATCAAAGTGATAAGTACCCTACAACCAGAAGGAGTCGGTAAGTTGAATTATTTACAACTTACTGAAATTTTCGAAACCATATTTCCATAATTTTGTACACATTTTACACAGCAGTCAGCACAACTTTGATTATAAAACCTCGTTTCACCCACCCACCCACCCACCCACCCTTTTTGCAGTTATTCTTCAGGTTTTTAAAAATTTTGTCTGACAAATTTATACTGCCGTTTACATTGTGTCAGCACAACTTTGATTATAAAACCTCGTTTCACCCACCCACCCACCCACCCACCCTTTTTGCAGTTATTCTTCAGGTTTTTAAAAATTTTGTCTGACAAATTGATACTGCCGTTTACATTGTGTAGCGCATATCATCAAGTGTAAAAACACCCTGTTGGAAATTTTTTGGTCAGGGAATCTTTTTTTGTGTCTTTGCCAACAGTGTTTGGTAAACCTTGTTTATACTCGTTTTTAACCCATAAACCAAAATTTTAACCCTTATTGTGCTTATAACCCAAGTTTAACCCGCCTTTTACAGCAGCAATACATTTTAAGCACAATTAACCCTTTTTTGTGCTTATAACCCAAGTTTAACCCGCTTTTTACAGCAGAAATACATTTTAAGCACAATTAACCCTTTTTTGTGCTTATAACCCAAATTTAACCCGCTTTTTACAGCAGAAATACATTTTAAGCACAATTAACCCTTTTTTGTGCTTATAACCCAAATTTAACCCGCTTTTTACAGCAAAAATATATTTTAAGCACAATTAACCCCTTTTTGTGCCGATAACCGAAATTTAACACATTTTTCACCGGAAATTCATATTTTACGCAATTAACGCATTTTGTACGGGTAACTCACATTTAACCCCCAGCAAACCCATATTTAACCCAAAATCAACCTAGTGTTGCACCGCAAAATCAGGTTTTACACGTTTTTCATCGCAGAACCAAACGAAACCCATTTTTTAACCCTTTTTTGCACCAGAGCCCGCATTTAACCCATTATAACCCGTTAACACGCGCAATTAGTTGATTTTACACACGTTTTTAACCCATTTTATCGTCGGTTAATTTCAAATTTATTACAAAATGAATGATATAAAGCTCTTGGCGAAAAACTTGCTAATCTGCATTTAACAGGATCTACCTGCGTATGAGGAGGATTATCGAAATTCATCCGAGGATACCCAATCTTTGCCCGCCTTAAAGATTCGCAAGCTTGAATTGGAAGGAATATGGTCAAATATCGACTCTAAATATAATAGTCTGCGGGAATCTCCTCAAATGAGTGACAAAGAGGCGTCAAAGGGAATTGATATGACCGAAATCACGCGGCATTTCAGAGGAGCTAAGCAATTTTATAGGGCCAGCATGACTTCGATTGAGGAAGCAATCGAAAGTCATACAAATCAAAGACTCTCTCTACCCCACCCAAATGACGCGAATGCGACAAATTCTAGCGGAATTAAAGTTACGCCTTGTGACATACCCATTTTTAACGGTGAATACAAAGCCTGGGCTTCATTTAGGGACATGTTCATGGCCGTTTATGGCAAAAACCCGCGTCTAAGTGGCATTGAAAGATTATGCAAACTCAAAGAGAAAACCCGCAGAGAAGCTAGAGATATTGTGGATGGTGCACCCTTGACAAACGAAGGTTTTAATATTGCTTGGTCAGAACTTACTGCCCAATATGAAGATAGGCGCAGGCAGGTTAATGCTCAATTGAGAGTTCTATTTACCCTACCCATAGTCATAAATCCATGCGGTTTTCAAATTCGGAAATTGCAAAGGTCCATTAATAGTTGCCTGGCAGTCTTACGTACTCTAGAAGTAGACACTGAGCACTGGGATCCTATTATAATTTACATTTGTACTTCCAAATTACCCAAATAAACCCTATTAATATTTGAGAGAACTCTAGCGGACAATACTTGCATTCCATCCTGGACTGAATTGGACAGTTTTTTAACGTCAGAATATAAAGGTCTGGAGGCGGCCACTGATGCTAAAGCATTACATTACAGATAAAGACAGAACACTGATAATAGAAATCAGTATGAGCGAAAGGGCAGCGTTTTTCTCAATGTGACTCAACAGCCTAAAAAAGACACCCGTTTTGAAAAAACCCCTAGACACGACAAGCCAGCCTTCCCCCTTACTACCCAGAAACCCAGAGCAGACAAACCCGATGGCTCAGTTTGCAAATTATGCAGAGCTAACCACACGTTAAGGGATTGTTCGTCATTCAATTCTATGAGAGTAAACGAAAGAATTGAATTCATTAAAAAGAGCGGCTTCTGTTACAATTGTCTGGCTGTTGGTCATACGTTAAAAGATTGCCGAAGTGCTTTCACATGCAAGCATTGTGGAGGTCGGCATAATTCTCTCCTACACAAACCCAAGTCCAATTCAGAACCCCAAAATACACAAGACGATTTAAGCCAACAATCAACTTCACGCAATGCATCGCAGTCTTTCGCAATAAGTACGCGGTCAGAGACATTAGATGACCGTAAAAGGCTAGTGGGAACAGCCATAGTAAATGTTGAACACCAAGGCTCTCTGATACCCGTTAGAGCGCTACAGACTACACTTTTGTCTCAGATACCCTCAGAAAGAAACTGCAGTTACCCACCACACCCATACGCGCTGAAATCTCAGGAGTGAATGAAAGTCATTCCGCAAATCCCGATAAAATGTGTGACATAACATTACGGTCGGACAGATGTGACGATTTCAGGCTGACGCTTCAAGCAATTGTTTTAAAAGTCATTGCGAAAAATATACCCACTCGAAGTTTGAACCCAGTTATTTTAAAGGAGTTGAATAATATTCAACTTGCTGATGAGAGGTTTTTCGAAAGTCGGCCAGTTGATGTATTAATTGGCGGCGATTATTACCCACAAATCATGAGAAAAACTGCCAGCAAAGTCGTTAAGACACTTCTTGCTCAAGAGTCCCACTTTGGCTGGATATTAACAGGACCGCTAGAGGATTTGAAAAAACCCCAACCCATAGTATCACACTTCAGCACGGTTACACTTGACGAGTGTATTACCAAGTTCTGGGAGATTGAAGAAATTGTTAGAAAACCCATTAAGTCTACTGAAGATTCCTGTTGTGAGGAGTATTATTCGAAGACAACTATTCGTTTACCCAATGGCCGATATCAGGTCAATCTACCCTTCCGAACCCCACAAATTGAGTTAGGGAACTCACGCCATATTGCTATGGCTCAATATCTTAGAAATGAGAAAAATTTATTGAAGAAACCCGAACTTAAAAATGAATACGATAACGTTCTTCAGGAATATATGGACCTAGGTCAGATGAAACCCGTACCCTATAACCCAGAAATTTCGCCAAACTGTCATTATTATTTACCCCATCACGCAATCGTAAAACCTGACCGAGTTACAACAAAGGTCCGAGTTGTTTTTAATGCGTCAAGCAGAACGTCGAATGGCAATAGTTTGAATGATACCCTATACACCGGTCCTACACTACAACAGGATTTAGTTGTAGTTATTTTAAAATGGCGATTTTATGAAATTGTTTTTAACGCCGATATTACGAAAATGTACCGGCAAATTTTATTGAATACTACCCACACACCCTTTCTGCGAATATTGTTTCGAAAAAGTGTTAACGAACCCATAAAAGACTATGAACTTCATACGGTCACATTCGGAGTCAATTGCGCACCCTACCTAGCAATTCGCACTCTTTTGGAGCTAGCAAGTGAAGTTCAAGATACCCACCCAATCGTATCTCAGATTTTGAGAAATCATATGTACGTTGACGATGTGTTAGCCGGTGCTCATACCCTAAAGGAGGCTAAATTTGCTCAGAAGGAGACAATAGCAGTATTAGAATCTGCGGGATTCCCACTGAGAAAGTGGATTTCGAACAACGCTGAACTTTTAAATACCCTACCCAAAGAACACTTACTCGATGTCGATCTGCTTACCCTTCCAGAATCGAATAATGCCAAAACCCTCGGCATTAGGTGGAATGCGAAAGAAGATATATTCTTTTTCAATGTACCTACCATCGAGGAAAAATCTAATTACACAAAGCGAAAAGTCCTGTCGGATATTGCGCGACTTTTTGACCCAGCTGGTTGGCTAGCGCCAATTATTATTTCTGCTAAGATTATAATGCAGCAAATATGGCAGGATAATACAGCTTGGGATGAATGTCTTAAACCCTTAACCCTCATTAAATGGCAAAAGTTTCTACAATATTATGATAATATTGATCAGATTAGAATTCCAAGATGGATTCAATACACCCCTTCAGCAAGAATTGAGTTTCATGGCTTTTCAGATGCTTCTGAGAAAGCCTACTCGGCAGTGCTATATGCACGAGTAACACCCATAAACGGTCCTAATTCCGTAACCCTACTCTTCGCTAAAACGAGAGTTGCACCCATCAAAGTTCTTTCATTACCCAGGTTAGAACTTTGTGGTGCGGTGTTGTTGGCTAATATGGTACACAATTTACTTGGTCAGCTAGATTTACCCCAACATCAGACCTATTTCTGGACTGATTCATCCATAGTCCTGGCTTGGTTAAGGAAGCATCCAAATTCCTGGAACACATTTGTTGCAAATCGAGTTGCAACCATTATGGAAACGGTCGGCGTAGAAAATTGGAACCATGTCGTATCCCACGATAACCCTGCCGATGTCGCGAGCCGAGGATGTAATGCGGATGAGTTAAAGGACGATTCTCTTTGGTGGAATGGCCCATCCTGGCTGAAAGAATCCCCATCAAAATGGCCAATAACAACACAAAATTTTATAACTCAAGCTGAAGCGAAACCCATTCAAGCTTTTGCTAATTCTGTGAATATTTACCCTACAGCCACAGAAAACCCAGACATTCTTTGTAGATTTTCAAAATGGTCGAAAGCTCTTCGAGTCATGTCATATGTCTATCGTTTCTTGGATCGAATAACAACTACCCGCAGAAGAGTAAGTCGTCATGAAATGGTAACACTGGATAGAAGTAGAATTAATTTACCAGCCGAAAGAATCAGGATCCTGTTGGCGCACCCCACCATTTTACTCGAATTTGAAGATATAAACTCAACCAAAGATAGACTTGTGATATTGTGCCAGACTCAATATTTTAAGGAAGAGTATAATTGTTTAATGAAGAAAACCCCTATACCCAAAAAGAGCCAATTACTTACCCTAACGCCATATTTGGACTCAAAGAATATTATGCGTGCGAATGGTCATCTAGCAAGCTCCAATAGCTTATTTTATGATGAACGACACCCGATTTTGTTACCGTACGCAAGTTGCTTTGCAAAATTATTAACCCTACACGTTCATTTGATAACTTTACATGGGGGAAATCAGGTCATGTTGAGAATAATTCGTTCAGGATACTGGATTCCGAAGCTTCAGAATCTTATCAGCTTTGTTATTAACAAATGCTCACTCTGTACTCGATATAAGAACCATCAGGCAAGTCAATTGATGGCGGCTTTACCCCCGGAACGCACCCAAATAACCCGACCATTTTATAACGTTGGAATAGATTTTGCTGGACCATTTGATGTAAAGGTTTACTCAGGCCGCACGTGTAAGATAACTAAAGGATACGTATGCGTTTTTGTATGCTTTGCAACTAAAGCCATCCACCTTGAACCAACTTCGGATCTTTCTACCCAAGCCTTTATGGCGGCATTTGCACGATTTTTTTCGAGGCGGGGATGCCCTGCCGCTATTTACTCCGATAATGGACCAAACTTCGTTGGCGCAAATCAACTATTGAAGAAAGAGCGGCAGGAATTTATGAGATTATTGAAAGAATCTGTTGTAGCAATGAGCAGTTTCCAAAACGTGACGTGGCATTTTATTCCGCCAGGAGCTCCACACATGGGAGGTTTGTGGGAAGCCGGAATAAAAAGCTTCAAATCCCACCTGAAAAAGATTAATACCCTAAAATACACATTCGAAGAATTAGCTACTCTCCTTGCTCGAATTGAAGGATGTCTTAACTCTAGACCACTCAGCCCGTCAAACGAAAATCCGCAAGATCTTAACCCTTTAACCCCAGGTCATTTTCTGATTGGTTCACCCCTATTAACCCCAGCTGAACCAGACTTAAGTGACGGAAATGTCACTCTGGCGAATAGGTGGCAAAAGCTCAGAATTCAACACCATTACTTCTGCAGGAGATGGAAAGATGAATACCTGAAAGAGCTGCACAAGAGATACAAGTGGAAAAACCCTCAACGGCAACTTGAAGTTGACGATATTGTAGTTATTAGACAGGACAATTTACCCCCTAATGAGTGGTTACTTGGACGTGTGACCAAAGTGTACCCTGGTCCTGATGGTCGCACGAGAGTCGTCGACTTGCGTACCGCCACAGGGAGCTTAACTCGACCAATAACCAAGGTCGTAGTTTTACCCACCAAATGATGATCCCCTCTTGTCTAACTACTAACCCCCACTTGTATATTAACCCATAGAATTTACACATAACACACTCACTGTATTTACCCAAGTTTAATATGTAAAAGTTGATCACACAAGCCAATTTCTGAACTAGATAATTTCGCAGTGTCGAAATAATAGACACGAATTCTCGGGCAATTGATGAATACAATTTCAAATGTTACATTGGTTACATTTGTTATCTTCTTTTCACATATTCTACTTACCCTTTACCCTATACTCACCCTCCATAATAGGTGCTAATTTGAATATTTCTGCAGGAAAATGGCCCCCAATAATGATAATCGTGGAAACCGTAGAGGAAATTACTCCCACACTCGATCTGATCGAAATTCCGGCCATCGACACAATTCAAATCGCAACAACAACAACCAATCAAGTCGCAGAACTACTAACTCTCGAGCTGGACGAGTTCAATCTAAGCGACACTTCGGATGCGGTATCTGCCAAGCTGATCACCGCCTCATAAACTGTAAAAGGTTTAATCAAATGAACTTGGCCCAGAAATACAAAATTGCAGTAAAACTTCACTACTGCATTAACTGTTTGGCCCGAAATCATTTAATTGGGAAATGCAGCAGCCAGATACGTTGCCAACAATGTGGTGGTAAACATCACTCCACTCTGCATGGGCCCCAACGAATTCTACGGGACATACCGACAACCAACACCCCCGTGCCTGCTCCAAGACTTCAACTTGCTCCAGTACCTGCACCACGAATCTTGAAGGTCAGTAGCATAGCTTCTACTTTCTTACCGTCATCAAGGACAAAGACCCTGGTTCCGACCGCTATTGTCAAAATAATCTCTGGCAAAAAGAATCGTTTGGCTAGAGTACTTTTAAATCCTAGCCTCACAACCTCTCGGATTGCTGTGTCGTTTGTGCGTGAAGCCGACTTAGCACTCTTTAAAGTCGACGATCAGGGGTACGTTAAAGTTGTCGTTGCACCAAATTTGTCTTCCGCCATCAAGTACGAGGTTTGCATGGTTGTGGTGGATGATTTACCCAAAACCCCCTACCCGGGCTCAATAGAAGAGTCTATCAAGGACAAATTCCCCCGCATTTCCCTGGCCGACCCAGAGTTCTACTCCAATGCTCCGGTGACTATTGAAATTGGTGGAGATCTATATACCACCATACTCAAATCTAATACTATCCACATCGACGGAGGATCGTTAATTGCCCAGGATTCGTCCCTCGGGTGGTTGGTCATGGGATCTATTTCCCACTAATGTTACCCCTAAAAAATACTCAAGTTCGTCGGGCCCGGGAGGATGTTCACTTTGGTGAACAATAAAGGTTCTCCAACCCTGGCCTCAACCATTCGAGTGTCGAACCAAACGAAAAGCGGCAACTAAACACACCACGCACAACAGCTGTCGGCTTTTGCGTTTGGTTCGAGGTCAGTTCGTGAACTACAACCAGTAACTCAACATCTCCTTTTTTTCTTCTCTTTTTGTGCGATCGTGAGTGCTAAAATTTGATAAACATATACCGCCATTAAAAGTGTCAACACAACGTAAAGATTATTGAAATTACAACCAGTGAATTCACCGATATTAACATTTAACTTAAATATAAAGGTTAAATATTCATATTCAAAACCCTCACAAATATTGAACTGTAAAATTATAGCCTAATTTCTTAAAACACTTCACTTCACTTCACCTATTTTTTTTAAATTTCGTATTTTGTAAATCCCGGTGATGAACGCGGTGATCGTCCGTGCTGACTTACGTAGTTTTTAAACAAAATTGTATGAAAAAGCTAATTTTGTAAATCACCAGACTGTTATTTTGATCACTTGAATTGTCAAATATTATCACTTGCATTTTGTAGGTGTTGAATGAAAAATAATGCAATAAATCACCAAAAACTAAAGAAAAATACACTAGAAAAAAAGTAATTAACGATAATTACGCTGAAAAACATATGGATAAGATAATCCAGTGGAATAAAAACAATTATAACATGACTTAATTTTTATTTTATTTTTATTGCAAAAGTTGTGAGACCGTGCCTGTAGATACTTTTCGATTACTGTAAAATACTATGAATGTTTGTTTTCATTTAAATTGAATTTGATCGAAAAGGTTTTGATTTTGTCGTTATAATTTTATTGGAAAATAAATTTTAATATTGAGGAAAACGTTTATTTTTTTGTGTGCAAGGAAATATAATTCAAATTTTGTTGGAATAAGTGCTATTGATTTATTTGTTGAGATAAGAGACGGTGTGGATATTAATGGCGGCTATTGAACATACATTGATTTATAATTTTATCTACAAAAGAGGTAACAGATTTTAATGAAGTAAGGATTGTTAGTCATGGTTTTGACATAACAAATTTCATTACAGGCACCTTCATTTGGATAAAAGTCTAAACTACAAATTATACAATTTGATTTTTATAATCTGCTCTTTAATATTGGCGAATAAATTGCATCAGATATTCGCAGAGTTGCACGTAAAATCGAGAGTGTTGGTTATCGTCGAGATTTAACTCCCCGAGTCATCCATATATGTTGATAGATAATTTTCAGACGCAGCACAATTTTTCTCTTATTGACTCGGCAAAGAATTATATACCTCAGAATAATTTTTGGAAGACAAGGATATTAGGGTTAAATTCAATTCCTTTTCGAATTACTTTGAACGGGAGGGGGAGGATACTAAATATCGGCATTGATATACATAGTTCCAACCCCAGTCTCACTAAAACCTTCCTACAAACTTATACCACTTATACCACTCACACACATACCTTACCACTCACACACATACCTACCAGTTCTTTTTGTTAAATATATAAAAGAATATCATCCATTTAATATATTAATACGCTTATCCCGGAACACTTTAAACGTAAAGTTATAAATTAAAAATTAAATTTTCGTCAAAACTCCATTCACACAAGACTACAGGCCTGCAGTCATCGTGGGAACGAAATAATGGTGAGTGTATAAAAAAAAAAAAAAAAAAAAACAATTTTATTTATGTCAATCATTTATATAACTAAATTTATATTTAATTTACTCAATTTAACTTTAAACTTGTTAGTAAATTATAACTTGTTAATAAATTATTAACAGTACGAAAACTAAAATTTTATAACATTTTTAAAATATTTGATTTTTGTTGGTTATTCTAATTTCACGTTAATATGACAAATTTAGCTATCCGAAATTAAGTTATGGAGAATCTAAAAATAATTTAATTTTTTTTTTTTTTACGGATAACGGTCAAAGGTTGTTATAATTTATTTAATATATCAGATATTTTAAAATAAAAATAATAAAACATTTCGTTGAAAACATATACTTAACACTTTTCCTAAATAAAAATTCATCACCATATTGTTCATAATTCACAATAATTTATCTATTACTGTTATTTTCTTTTAGTAGAGTTAATTGACATTTAATACATTAAAAATGTTATTTATAATTTCAAAATATTTTTTTTATTTGTTGAAATAAAACCTTAATGTAATTATGGAGGCTTAAATTCTCATCATTTCGCGAAACATTTAGGTATTTGCGGTTAGGGTTAAGTGGGCTATTCGAAAAGATGCGTTGAATAGCAAGGTCTTGGGCGGGTATAGATATGAAGGAGGTAAACGACAGCTAAATCCTCCTTCGACCGACTCTCGTTACATCCTTTTCTTGTATTATTTTAATTTTTTTTAATTTTTTTTGTTAGTGATTGTAGTCGTTTCTGATTTTTGCTACCTTAATTTTATTGTTTTCGACTCCTCATCTATCTCAAAGGAGGCAAGAATTCCACCCCAATTTCCCTGAGCATGGCCGGTTTGGAAAGGTAGCGCCGTCTCCTGAGAGATAGAGCCAAAGTTTGGATGAGTCGTCACATAAATGGCGCCCAACGTGGGGCCTCAGCGGTTTTTTTTTTCAGCTTAATCTGAACAACATAAACGGATAAATTTTTTTTAAATTTTTATTTTCATCTTTGCTGAGGTTTCACAAATTTATTAATACCGTGGTTTCGATTGCTTTCTGTATCTATTTATTTTTGTTGCGTCTTTGGATAATATTTTGGATTTACAATTTTCATTTCTTTTAGGAAATTTTAGTACCAAAAGTTGTACAAAGACATTCCTTTTCTTTGGGTAGTAAGAGTTCGTTTGAGATTTAATTCCTGGAGACTTTTGAGATTATACTCACGAAAACTTACATATGCTCTCGACTTTTGGTTGATTTTAATTTTAGTTAAAAATTCTATCTAAGTTTAATTTTTTTGTGATAGATTTTGGTATCTGAATATGATGATTTGGATACGTACTCACATAATGTAACGAAGATTATCTTCTTATTCTTTCTTTAATTTTGTTTTGGTGGTTATGTTTTTGATTTCTATAACAAGGATTTCTTGTTTTAGTACTTTAACAAAATTTCTAAAATTTTTTGTGGGTGTAATTGAAGTTTAAAATTTTTTTTTATTTTATCCTAACTACCAGACCTTTATGGAGTAGCGAAGTTAAATTTATAAAAGTTTTTTTTAAATAAATTTTAATAATGGTTTTGACAAGAAGTCAGGAGAACCTCTTAAACTTACAGGAACCGGCTAATGTAAGTTTCAATATTGATGGTGCAGGTAGCATAACTCAGGCGAGAACTCCTTCGGTTCCTAGAGCCCAAGGTGGTGCACGGTCTAAAGGCAGACCTCAGTCGAGAAATCCATCTCAGGCTGTAAATCCTTCTTCGTCAACAAATGATAATACTTTAATTCAATCTAATGACCATAACTCAGACGATTCACATCGAGATGCTCGTAATAATGATATTCATTTGCGACAAATAGTTTCGGATTCTATGATAGCATTTCGTGAGGAAATGCAAAATTTTATTTCCAATGAATTTTGTTCTTTAATTCAGAATGTGAACGTCACTAATCGTAATACTATCCCGGATGTATCTATAAATAACAATATTACAACTCAATCTCCTCGTTTGAACAATAATCTCTTGCAGGACCCTTTTTCAGCCGATAAGGTTTTAAATATTATTCGTAATTGGCGAATAAAATTTTCTGGGCATGATAACCAAATGTCAGTGGATGAATTTATTTACCGAGTTAATATTTTGACGACTAGGAATTTAAACGGTGATTTTGAAATTTTATGCGATCATGCACATAGTCTGTTTGAGGGTAAGGCCTTGGTATGGTACTGGCGATACCACCGCGAACATGACGACATACAATGGACTGCCCTAACAAACGCTTTACAGAACAAATATAAGATAGATTACAGTGACTTCGACATACTTGATGACATACGCCGACGTAAACAAAGAAATAATGAGGATTTTGATGATTATCTGGATTCAATCTCGACTATGACTGACAAACTTAAAAAGCAAATATCTGATCGTGACTTATGCGAAATCTTACTGCGAAATTTGAGGACAGAAGTTCGACACGAGCTTCTGCACATGGAAATTATTAGCGTATCCCAACTTCGCCGTGAAGTTAAGAAACATGAGAGGTTCATTAAGGAGATGCATGTAGTAGAATCACGAAGATCTATACGGGGTAGAATTTCAGAATTGCAAGGACAAGATCAGAAGGAGGACGATGTTAGGAAGGAGACAGACGTTGACACTGAAGTTTGTATCATCCAACATGCGGTCAAATGTTGGAATTGTGATAAGAACGGACATACTTACATGGACTGTTTGGAGGTGAGACGAGTTTTCTGCTATGGCTGTGGTGCAAAGGACATATACAAACCCACATGTCCGAATTGTAGCAGAGAAACGGGAAACGGACGGAAGGATGTCCGTCGAATCTAGAACGGGCATCCGAGACTGACAAACTAGACGGAAGAACTATAAATAATGAACACAGTAACGAGGGGCAGATTGCAATACATCCATTGATGAGACCTTACCATGTCCGTTTAAGGGAATATAATGAGGCTCGTTCGAGGATTTTTGGTCAATCAAATAGAAAAATAAGATCTTCACAAAGAATACAGGAACATTATAGGAAACTTAAATCATACAGGCTTTGTGTAATTTCAGTTGTTATTGATAAGAATGTAGATAATAGACCATATGCCCACTTGAAGGTAGAAGGAAAAGTTTATTTTGCTTTACTGGATAGTGGTGCAAATAAGAGTGTGATAGGTGGTAACTTGGCAAGGCAGATTCAGGACAAACGCAGTTTTCACAGATGTGTAGGCAATGTACGGACAGCCGACGGACAGAGACAAAACGTTTTAGGAACAGTAACTTTGGACATAATATTTCAGGAACAGACGAAACTTTATGAATTCTTGGTAGTACCGACGATACAACAGGACATAATATGCGGATATGACTTCTGGAAGGCTTTTGGACTGAAAATTTTGACAGAAAACATAGGTGAAATTGACTGTAGAGAAACAGACCTGGACAAACTGCAACTGACAATCGAACAGAGACAGAGACTTGACGGTATTATAGCGGCGTTTCCAAACTCTGAAGTTGAGGGGTTAGGGTGCACAAATTTAGTCGAACACTGCATAGACACTCAGGATGCGAAACCTATTAAGCAGCGATATTATCCTATTTCACCTGCTGTAGAAAGACAATTGAGTGGTGAAATAGATAGGATGCTCTCTCTTGGAGTTATAGAAGAGGCGTCAAGTTCTCCTTGGTCTTCTCCCACAGTTGTGGTGGTCAAACCTGGTAAAGTTAGGATGTGCGTGGACAGTAGGAAATTAAATTCTGTAACTGTTAAGGACGCTTACCCTATTCCGAACATTGACGGACTTATTGCAAGACTTCCTCCGGTTTATTGCATTTCAAAGATAGATTTGAAAGATGCCTTTTGGCAAATTAAATTGGAGGAAAGCTCAAGACCAAAGACTGCGTTTACAGTTCCTAATCGGCCATTGTACCAGTTTACAAGAATGCCGTTTGGACTGTGTAATGCACCTCAAACGTTGTGCAGACTTATGGACTTGGTCGTTCCGTTTAATTTGAAAACTCATGTATTTGTATATTTGGATGACTTATTGGTAGTATCGAATACTTTTGACGAACATTTAACACATCTACTGGAAGTGGCATCACAATTGAGAAAAGCGGGATTGACCATCAACGTCAAGAAGAGTAGTTTTGCATTAAGTAAAGTTAAGTACCTTGGGTACGTAGTGGGACACGGAACGTTGCAGGTGGACGAGGACAAAGTTAAGGCAATACAGGAATTCCCCATACCAAAATCTATCAGACATTTGAGACGTTTTCTCGGCATGACAGGATGGTACAGACGTTTTATACAAGACTATTCGACATTGACCTTTCCACTGACGGAACTATTGACCAAAAAGAAGACTTTTGTATGGAATGACCTAGCTCAAGTAGCTTTTGACCAGCTCAAGACGCGACTGACGTCTGCACCGATACTAATTCATCCCGATTATAATAGACCATTTTTATTACAGTGCGATGCTAGCACGTGTGGAGTGGGTGCAGTATTGGCGCAGCAGGACGACGACGGGACTGAAAGACCGATTGCATACATGTCACAGAAACTGAATAGGGCTCAGCGTAACTATACAATTACGGAGTTAGAATGTCTAGCCGTTGTAATGGCGATAAGGAAATTCAGGGCTTACATTGAGGGCCAGGAATTCAAGGTGATCACCGATCATGCTAGCCTTAAATGGCTTATGAATCAAAGGGATTTGTCAGGACGATTAGCTAGGTGGTCGTTAAAGCTACAAGGGTTCCACTTTACTATAGAGCATCGTAGTGGCAAGGAAAATGTGGTGCCTGACACGTTGTCACGTATTCATGAAGGCGAGGAATTTGTGAATTCAATTGAACTTGAGTGCCTTCCGGCGATAGACTTAGACTCAAACGCATTCGATAGTGACGAGTATTCGAAATTAAGACAAGAGTTAACAGATTCTGGTTTACCCGACTTTAAGGTGATGGACAAGTATGTATACAAACGGACAAACTTTTCTTCTGGGGATACGGACGAATCAAATTTGTGGAAGTTATTAGTTCCGACAGAATTGAGACATGACGTAATTTATTCGGCACACGACGTACCAAAATCAGCTCACGGAGGAGTGACAAAGACTTTGGAAAAAATTCGACGATGCTTTTACTGGCCTAAACTTGTTACGAACGTTAAGGCTTACATACAGAATTGCAACCTATGTAAAACTTCAAAGACTCCGACGACTACTTTGCGACCACCTATGGGACAGTTTGTACAGACGGACAGACCTTTCCAACGACTTTACATAGACTTAATTGGACCGTTACCTAGGACTAAATCTGGACACATAGGGATACTCATTGTGTTAGACCATTTTTCGAAATTTACATTTTTAAGACCACTTCGGAAATTGGACAAGAGACCCATCATAGACTTTTTGCAGACGGACATATTTAACTGCTATGGAGTACCAGAGGTAGTGGTGTCAGACAATGGATCCCAATTTAGGAGTAAGGAATTTGATAAATTTCTAGAAAAGTATGGGATTCAACATATGCTGACAGCGGTTTATAGTCCCCAGGCTAACGCGAGCGAACGAGTTAATCGTTCGATAAATGAGGCTTTACGTTCTTATGTGCGAGCAGATCAACGTGACTGGGACAAATACCTGGGAAGCATAAATTGCGCTTTGAGAAACAGCATACATCAAACTTTGGGGAAAACACCATACCAGATAGTTTTCGGACAAACAATGTTCACTCATGGAAGAGACTTTGAACTGCTGAGGAGACTTGGAATGTTAGCGGACACGGACTTACGATTGGAACGTCAGGATGAGTTGACATTGTTAAGAGACACGATACAGGACTACGTTAGAAAGGCTTACGACAGGAATGTAAGGACATATAACTTACGATCTCGGACTAGAGAATTTTCTATTGGACAGGACGTTATTAGACGAAATTTTGTGCAGAGCTCGAAGGTGGCTAATTTTAGTTCAAAGCTGGCACCTGTGGGGATAAGGGCGAAAGTGTTGCGAAAAATCGGACAGGTAAATTATGAACTTCAAGACGTGGACAGTGACCACAAAGGAGTGTATCATGCAAAGGACATTTGGACGTAGTGATTTAACGGTCCGATTAATTAAATTTGGAGTATCATATCACAGTCTTTTACTGGTCCAGACCTTCGGAACGGATTCCTTGTTGCTGTATCAGTTTTGTGAGACCGTGCCTGTAGATACTTTTCGATTACTGTAAAATACTATGAATGTTTGTTTTCATTTAAATTGAATTTGATCGAAAAGGTTTTGATTTTGTCGTTATAATTTTATTGGAAAATAAATTTTAATATTGAGGAAAACGTTTATTTTTTTTGTGTGCAAGGAAATATAATTCAAATTTTGTTGGAATAAGTGCTATTGATTTATTTGTTGAGATAAGAGACGGTGTGGATATTAATGGCGGCTATTGAACATACATTGATTTATAATTTTATCTACAAAAGAGGTAACAGATTTTAATGAAGTAAGGATTGTTAGTCATGGTTTTGACATAACAAATTTCATTACAGGCACCTTCATTTGGATAAAAGTCTAAACTACAAATTATACAATTTGATTTTTATAATCTGCTCTTTAATATTGGCGAATAAATTGCATCAGATATTCGCAGAGTTGCACGTAAAATCGAGAGTGTTGGTTATCGTCGAGATTTAACTCCCCGAGTCATCCATATATGTTGATAGATAATTTTCAGACGCAGCACAATTTTTCTCTTATTGACTCGGCAAAGAATTATATACCTCAGAATAATTTTTGGAAGACAAGGATATTAGGGTTAAATTCAATTCCTTTTCGAATTACTTTGAACGGGAGGGGGAGGATACTAAATATCGGCATTGATATACATAGTTCCAACCCCAGTCTCACTAAAACCTTCCTACAAACTTATACCACTTATACCACTCACACACATACCTTACCACTCACACACATACCTACCAGTTCTTTTTGTTAAATATATAAAAGAATATCATCCATTTAATATATTAATACGCTTATCCCGGAACACTTTAAACGTAAAGTTATAAATTAAAAATTAAATTTTCGTCAAAACTCCATTCACACAAGACTACAGGCCTGCAGTCATCGTGGGAACGAAATAATGGTGAGTGTATAAAAAAAAAAAAAAAAAAAACAATTTTATTTATGTCAATCATTTATATAACTAAATTTATATTTAATTTACTCAATTTAACTTTAAACTTGTTAGTAAATTATAACTTGTTAATAAATTATTAACAGTACGAAAACTAAAATTTTATAACATTTTTAAAATATTTGATTTTTGTTGGTTATTCTAATTTCACGTTAATATGACAAATTTAGCTATCCGAAATTAAGTTATGGAGAATCTAAAAATAATTTAATTTTTTTTTTTTTACGGATAACGGTCAAAGGTTGTTATAATTTATTTAATATATCAGATATTTTAAAATAAAAATAATAAAACATTTCGTTGAAAACATATACTTAACACTTTTCCTAAATAAAAATTCATCACCATATTGTTCATAATTCACAATAATTTATCTATTACTGTTATTTTCTTTTAGTAGAGTTAATTGACATTAATACATTAAAAATGTTATTTATAATTTCAAAATATTTTTTTTATTTGTTGAAATAAAACCTTAATGTAATTATGGAGGCTTAAATTCTCATCATTTCGCGAAACATTTAGGTATTTGCGGTTAGGGTTAAGTGGGCTATTCGAAAAGATGCGTTGAATAGCAAGGTCTTGGGCGGGTATAGATATGAAGGAGGTAAACGACAGCTAAATCCTCCTTCGACCGACTCTCGTTACATCCTTTTCTTGTATTATTTTAATTTTTTTTAATTTTTTTTGTTAGTGATTGTAGTCGTTTCTGATTTTTGCTACCTTAATTTTATTGTTTTCGACTCCTCATCTATCTCAAAGGAGGCAAGAATTCCACCCCAATTTCCCTGAGCATGGCCGGTTTGGAAAGGTAGCGCCGTCTCCTGAGAGATAGAGCCAAAGTTTGGATGAGTCGTCACAAAGTACAGTGCAGAAAATGAAGTAAGAAACCTAATCAGCGATTAACATTCTGCAACCGAATATATTACTTCAAAAACTTTTCTTTTTCGACAATTTTTTTTCGCGAATTCTTTTTGCAACTCACCACCAAACTTTGTTGTATAAAATGGGTATTATAGTCCCTAGATTATAAATTAAAAGAAAACCGCACTTAAAAAATTGCAAAATAATGGCGGCACGCGAAAAAAGGCTTTATGGCACTAAAAATTAATTTAAAAACTTAACCAGCGATTTACATTCTGCAAACAAATATGTTGATGGAATAATTTTCCTATTTGCAATTTTTTTTCGCGATTTTTTTTTTGCAACTAGCCGCCATTTTATTATTTTTATCAATTTATTTTTCATCAATTTCCCTACGATTTCCGTATTCTATGGGTTATTCCATGAAAATTTGCCAAAGGAACCATACCTCTATCGTTAAAATCGAGTCCCCTACTTTTTGTTGGTAGATTTTTTCCCAAATTGACGTTCGTATCAAATATTACCCACACGTTCACATCCATAACTCAAAAACTATCGATCGGGTTTAATCGCGCGTTGGAAAGGTGAGCTCATTTTGATCAATTTACAAAAAAAAATCTCCAACATTGGTCCAACGGTTCAAAAGTTACGGGCATTTTTGTCCAAATTTTGGAGCATTTTTCCATAAGGGACATAAGAAATAACTTTTTCCTATAACACTGTTTCTATAATGATGTAACCAGCACCATCTAGACACTTCTGGCAACACTACTTAATTGTGTTTACTTTAATAAATTTTGTGTTTAAATAAAGTTAAAGTAAATCAATTTCAAGGACTTATTAAATCAAGGACTTATTATTTTAACAATATTTTAACAGCGATTATAAAAGGATAATCGTAACAATATTTAATTCTTTTAGTGACGGTTTAAAAAATGGATTCAGAGCCTGGTTAATCGCAAAATCCAACAGATACCCAACGCAGTAGTTTGCAACATTTGGTCTCTCATGATGTTTTTTCTTTTGGCGTGGCCTGTGAATTACCTGATATTAATCTGTCAACTAAACGAGTTATATTGAAGTTCTATTTTTTCTTGGCCGAACGTTCAAAAGCCCAAAGCAAAATGTTTTCGTATAAAAGATTTACTCCCCAAGTAGCAGACAGATTGTTAGAAATTTGGAATCAACTTAATATTGAACTTATACTCAAAGGTAGCATCATTAGAAAATTGAATAATATGCTTGACGCATATAGTAATGCAGATAAACAACGAGTAAAACGCGCAACAGAATTCAAAAAATTCGTAGAATCAACAAACCAATTATTCAACATTGGAAAATGTAAATGCAACTTGAAAGAAAACGACTGCTCATGTGGATCTATCCCAGAAAACTTAAAAGATTTCATGCGCGATCAATATAATGACAGAATACAAACGATACCGGAACACGATAATGGAAGTGAAGAGACGATACCAACGGCTATACCAACAATCTCAGTGAGCAACGATCCTACATACGAACCACATTATGACGAAATGGAAGTTGATGTGAGAGGAGGTTCAGAATTAGTTCTACCACCACAAACATACACTCCCAGATACAATACTAAAAACTATGAAATGATGTGTGACAGATTTGGTGTGCATGATAGGATGGGATCAGCATTGGCAACAGCTCTGATGGAAGACCTGGGCGTAAAAGATGGTCATGACAATCTTGTCATCATGGATAAAAGTAAACTTCGTAGAGAAAGAGAAAAATGGAGACAAGACGCACTTCGTAAGCGGTATGATGGCTCGAATTTGATATCATTTTCATTCGACGGCAGGAAAAATGATGCTCTAACTGTAGAAAAAATTGATGAGAAATTGCATCCAAGGATGGTTAAAGAACCTCATCTAGTTGTTTTGAGGGAACCAAAATCTCAATTGATAGGCTACACAAAACTAGAAAGTGAAACTGCGGCAAGCAAAGTCAACAAATTGATCGAATTCTTCCAAGAAAAACAATTGTCTCTAGAGTCATTAATTGCCATATGCGCTGATGGTGAACCAACAAATACTGGCGTACACGGTGGAATTTTGCGACTATTCGAAAAACAGTTAAAGAGACCACTGCACTGGTTTGTGTGTCTTCTGCACTTTAACGAGCTGCCGTTTAGACATTTGTTTGACACTTTAGACAAATCAACCACCACTGGACCACGATCAACTACCGGAAAGTTGAGCTCAAAAATTGCTGATTGTGAAAATCTTCCGGTATGTAATTTTTATATTATCTTTACCATTTTTTATTCTATTTTTTAGCTTTTATGTTTTCTTTTCAGGTGGTAACCGATTTTGAGGAAATCGCTTTGGAAAATATGCCTCCTGGTGATTTAAATCCAGAAGAATTATCTACTGATTCGAGGTACTTGATGTTAATGGCAAATGCAATTTCTAATGGTGTGGTTCCTGCGGATTTGTCTCACATAAAACCAGGGCCAATTGCACATTCTCGTTGGCTCACCAGAGCCAATAGATTATTACGGTTGTATGTGACAACTAATAATCCAACTGAAAATTTAAAAATTCTGGCTAACTATATAATAAAAGTATACACGCCAATGTATTTCAATGTTAAGTATTATAGCTCTGCCGCATACGGTAGTACATTACTTTTTAAATTTATTACTTGGACACGATTTTTACCACCGAATTTACTTGGAGTTGTAAATACAGTAATTCAAGATAATCCATATTTTGCACACTCAGAAAATATCTTGCTATCTATGTTATTTGATGATAGAATGGAAAAACGAAACATTGCTATAAAGAAGATTTTACATTACCGAAGAGATATTGTCGACCCAACGGAACTTAGGGTTTATAAAAAATCTCTTATAAACTTTAATTGTACGGAATATATAAATATGATTGATTTAAATGACGATACCATTTTATTCGAACCACCGTTTACGCAAAGTTATTCGTATGAACATTTGGAGGGATATTTAAATTACGAAGTGCCACCGTTCGATGATCCACAAATTCCTTTACACATTCAAGGAACGGAAAGACATGTCCAATTGCTGGCTGCCACTGCTAAACGAGTTGCAGGAAAGAATGTAGAAGGCGCTATGGCGACGACATTAGAGAGCCGTACGAAAACACCCAGACTTGAAAGCAAACAAGACTTTCAGAAAAAATAATGGTTTTTTTCACATTTTGTCTTTTACTACACTCAAACTGAATATTTTTTTTGATAATAGGTTGATAGATACTTTATTATCTCTTAATTTGAATTTTTGTACAAAAAAAAAATAAAAAGGGAAAAAAAACAAAAATTTGGTTTTATGTGTTATTTTGTTTTAGCAATATCGCATGAATTAATCAACCGAATTCGATAAATTTGGGCTTAAACTCTTCGTTTTGAATTGTAAATTGAATAAAATAATGGATTGAGGCAAAAAAATGGCCATGAAAGTAATATTCTTGGACAAAATCATGAAAAAAATGGAAAAATGCTCCAAAATTTGGACAAAAATGCCCTTAACTTTTGAACCGTTGGACCAATGTTGGAGATTTTTTTTTGTAAATTGATTAAAATGAGCTCACCTTTCCAACGCGCCTACTAGCGATTAAACCCGATCGATAGTTTTTGAGTTATGGATGTGAACGTGTAGGTAATATTTCATACGAACGTCAATTTGGGAAAAAATCTACCAACAAAAAGTAGGGGACTCGATTTTAACGATAGAGGTATGGTTCCTTCGGCAAATTTTCATGGAATAACCCATAGAATACGGAAATCATAGGGAAATTGGTGAATTTTTTCACTCCCTACAAATCGACCCGCTCTAATGTCCATATATGAGCGTACATGAATCATATGTTAGCATATATAGTCATATATGAACATGTAAAGCCATATACCCTCAAATTTCGGATCCGAAGATATATGGAAATATATGAGATAATGTATGGTCATGCATTGAACTATGCATGGACGTATATGATCATGTATGCCCATGCATGATCATATACTAGGCCATGTATGATCATGTATGATCATGTACGTTCATATATATTTCGATTTTCACATGGGATATTAACATATTTGGTGCCATTTAAACCATATATTGTTATATATGGTGCCATTTCAACAATATATGCTCATATATGGTACCTGATGAAGGACATTTTTAATACAGATGCAGATATGATAATATATGCTACCATATATAGTACCATATACTTTGATATATCGTATCATTTAAACAACCCGAGGAAAAATAGTTACATATAGTCATATATGTGATTAAGTTATATCTGTATAAATATACAGTTTCATCCGAAGAATGGCCCGATATATTTTTATCAATTGTTTATCAATTTTTATCTAAATGTATCAGTTTAGATCTGACCTGATTAAATTATGTGTTAATCAGATGAAATTGTATCAGATTTTTGACCTGATACAATTTTATCGGTTTGATCGTAATTGGTTCAATTTTACATAAATAAAATATAATTGTATCCGACATTTACCTTATACAATTGTATCAAAGTTTTAAACTGATATCAGGTCAAAATTGGGATATAACTATATAATTTTGTATACAAATATATCTATTTGGACCTAAACTGATACCATGTAATATAAACCAATAAAATTGTATCAGGTCAAAAATCTGATACAATTTCATCTGATTAACACATAATTTAATCAGGTCAGATCTAAACTGATGCAATTAGATAACAACTGATACAAATAAGAACTGATACAATTTTATCGGGCCATTTTTCGGATCAAATGGTATATGGATGAATCTAAGTTATATATTACCATATAAAGCTCCATATTGGTGCCATTTAAACAATATATTGTCATATATGGTGCCATCATATATGGTAACTCATCAGCAACTACAATATTAACTGTATTTCAGAAGCTATTAATTGTATTTCAGAAATTTTAAATGTATTTTAGAAATTATGGAATGTATTTCAGAAATTTATTAATTGTATTTCATAAATAATCAAATCTATTTCAGAACTTGTTGATGGTTTATCATAGTTAATAGAGAAAAATTTCTAAATTACATTTCATAATTTCTGAAATACAATTGATAATTTCTGAAATACAGTTTGATAATTCCTGAAATACAGTTGTGAATTTCGGAAATACAATTAATAATTTCTGAAATACAATTGATAAAACTGAAATTCAATTGACTAGTTCTGAAATACAATTCATAAATCTGAAAAATAATTGATAAGTTCTGAAATACAATTGATAAAACTGAAATTCAATTGATTATTTCTGAAATACAATTGATAAATCTTAAAAACAATTGATACAATTGGAAATGGTGTAGAGCGTTAAAAATATGTAAATAAAATTATTTTTTAAAAAAAATTCAATTTAATAAAAAAAATATAATTTTATAAAAACATTTATAGAAAATAAAATTATAATTTTATAAAAAGAAATTCTTTTGAATGGGGGAAATGTTTTTAGTTGATCTGTTATTTTTAAGTAAATAAATGTTATTTTAGTTTGACTCAAGATCATAAATTAATATCACTTTCTGTTTAAATTATTTTCAAATCAAAGAAAGATGATACAATTTTTACAAGAAAATTACAAAGAATAAAAATTATTGAAAAAATTTCGATAAGACCAGCAAGGAGAATGCGCATTTTTATAAAAAAAAATGCATAGCCGTGAAAGGTATCGAACTCGAGACCTTCTGAGTTTAAACCTTATTTTAACAAAATATTGTAATTTTTATAAAATCAGTGCTCTTCCAGTGTATTATTTTTTGAACTATTGTCAATATCTGTCTGGGATCTTATTTAATCCCAAATAAATGGAGATCTTACGTAGTACCCAAATATAATGCGGGATCTAATTTTAGCTGTAATTTTTCTGGATAGTTTTAGATGTCAATCTCCAAATATATTGCTGTTTCTAATTCGATCTGCAATTTATGGGATAAATTAAGATCCTACCAAATCCCCAAATATATCACTGGATTTAATTCGATCTGCAATTTATCGGAAAAGTTAAGATCTTACGCAATCCCGAAGTATATTACTGGATCTAATTTTATCTGTAATTTTTTGGATAAATTTAGATCTTACTTAATCCCCAAATATATTGCTGGATCTAATTCGATCTGCCATTTTTCGGATCAAATTAGGTCTTACTAAATCCCAAAATATATTGCTGGATCTAATTTGATCTGCCAATTTTATATCCAAGTTTATCCACAAATATATTGCTGGATCTAATTCGATCTGCCATTTTTCGGATAAATTTAGATCTAAGTTAATCCACAAATATATTGCTGGATCTAATTTGATCTGCCATTTTTCAGATCAATTTATATCTAAGTTTATCCACAAATATATTGCTGGATCTAATTCGATGTGCCATTTTTTGGATCAAATTAGATCTAAGTTTATCCCCAAATATATAGCTACATCTAATTCGATCTGCCACTTTTTCGGATCAAATTAGATATACGTTTATCCACAAATATATTGCGGGATCTAATTTGATCTGCCAAAATTGAGATCAAATTAGATCTAAGTTTATCCCCAAATATATAGCTGGATCTAATTGGATCCGCCATTTTTCGGATCAAATTAGATCTAAAAATATCCGCAAATATATAGCTGGATCCGCCAATTTTCGGATCAAAATAGATCTAGGTTTATCCCCAAAGATATCACTGGACCTCCCAATTTTGAGATATAACTTGATCTTAGTTTATCCCCATATATACAATGGGATCTAATACGATATGATTGGATACACCCAATTTTGAGATCTAATTGGATCAGCTAGATATTACAGCAGATCTTAAACAATATCAAATTGGATATAATTAGATATTGCGCGAGATCAATTTTTTTTACTCGGGATGTCATTACCGTTTCTACACTGGGTTTATGAAATTTTCTTTTGTATCATTACCATGGCACCGACTTTCTGGCAAATGCATGTATGTAGTCATTAATCCAAAAACAATTTTGATCAAATACATTTCCGAATCAAAGAATTGCAACAAAATGGCGTCGATTTGTTATTGCTTATTTTATGATTTTTATTACATAGTTTTGCATATTTTTCATTATACAGTAGACGCTCGCAAATTAGAGCTTTCCAGAAATTAGAATCAATGTTTGCAATACATTAAACGCTCTAATATTCGTATTTAAAATTCTAATTTCTGAGCGTTTTTGTTTTTTTTTTGGTTATTTGAATACACAGGAAATCCCCAATTTATTTTTATTCTGTTTGAATAAAGTAAAACTAAACAGGGGAATCACCAAATTATACATATATGTTTTTCCCTATTTGTTTTTTTTTTTTTTGTCGCATTTATGTACATTTTTGGCTAGTTTATTTGATATGCGTGTACATATTATTTGGCAGTCTCTATTAAATAGTGAAAGTGTATCATTTAAAATGTTAAATAAACATAAAAAGACATTTTATCATTGGAAACTAAAGTCAAAATATTAGAAAAGCTTGACAAAGGCGTTCAAGGGAACCGGTTAGCCCTAGATTTTAATGTGACAACATCTTCAATCAGCTACATCAAATCACATAGAACAGCAATATTAAATGCTGTTTCAAACACATATCAGGAGGCAAACAATAAATCTTTGCACAGCGCTGAATATCCAAAAATGGAAAGTCGTCTGTATGATTGGTTTTTAAATCAACGAGAAAAAAAGTGTACATTGACTGGGCCAATATTAAAAGAGAAAGCTAAACAAATATTTAGAGAGTAATATCCCGATAAAGATGAAAATGCATTCCGGGCAAGTGATGGAGGGTTTACCAAATTTAAGAAGCGACACGGTATCCGTTTTTTAAAAATTTGTGGCGAGATTCTTTCCAGTGATGTTGCTTTAGTCACTCCTTTTATTCATCGATATCGTGCAAAGATCGCTGAGATGGGTTTAATGGAGTCACAAATATATAATGTCGACGAAACCGGATTATTTTTTCGTTGCCTACCAGACAGAACCTATGTCTCTGCTTTTGAAAGAAACGCCCCTGGACATAATATTCAAAAAGACAGAATTTCAGTCCTACTTGGTGCAAACTCTGATGGATCACACAAATTAGTTCCATTTGTAATTGGAAAAGCAAAAAAACCCATGTGTTTTAAAAATTTCAATAATCCTTTGCATTACAACTTTTCAAAAAATGCTTGGATGACTTCTCGGATTTTTCACGAATGGTTTCACGGAATATTTATTAAAGAGGTAAACAAAAATATTGATTTCAGATTCAGTACATAATTTTAAATTTTTTTTCAATTCACAGGTGATCCGCTTTTCTCAGGAAAATAATTTGCCTCCGAAAGCCATTTTGCTTATGGATAATTGCTCCGCTCATACACCCATTGAGAAACTTAAAAGTGACGATGGAAACATAGTTGCATTATTCTTTCCACCAAATGTGACAGCAGCTTTACAACCAATGGATCAAAACCCTATTAAGTTAACAAAGCTCAATTACAGAAGTATGTTTCTTTCTCAGTTAATTGCTGAAGGTGGTGAACTGAAGAATCATTTGAAATCCCATTCGATCCGCAATGCTATATTATTACTGAAACAAGCTTGGGATGCGGTACCACAAAGTGTTATGAGGAAATCTTGGTCAAAGTTATCCAATTGGGACTCTAACCAATACGACAGCGACGATGACGTGCCAATAGCACAATTGTTGCAAATAGATCAGGACTGCAACGAAGTTATTCAGATAACTCAAGCTCTTTTAAAAGAAATAGCTCCCAACGATTGCATCGGTATAGAAGACATCGACAGATGGAATGAAGATATGTTTGATGACGGATCTGTTTATGTTCTCAGTAGCGATGGTGAGTCTTCAGATAGCAGCGAAGACGACGTTGTTGCAGTATCATCAGTTGTCTCTAATACTACAGCCATTGAAAGCGTAAATAATTTAATAAAATGGTGCAATAACAGTGAATTGTTTTCAACTAAGCACATAAGTAATCTTTTGGCTCTCCGTAATGATATTTCGGATTTAAAGAAACCAAAAAAACAAACAAATATAACTGGTTATATGTCAAACAAAGATTAGTTGTTAACTTGGCCATTGTTTAATTTTTTTTAAATACAGTTTTTTAGTTTTTAATTAAAAAAAAAATACATGTGATGTAATTGGACTGCATTGCTATATTTTGTTGCCATTAGTTTTTTTTTTATATTCATATTTTTAATTTAAAAATACACTCACAATATATTTTCTATAACCGATTGAAGTTTATTTAAAAAGTAATAGGTAAAGTTTGTTTTCAATTGAAGAATCAATTAAAATACATTGAAACATATTGTTTAACTTTTTTTGTCAACCAATAAAAAACAAACCAGAAAAAAGTATTTATCGTCTGTAGGAGTTGTTATTTTCAATCAAATATTCTATTTTTAGACTTCTATTTTTATAAAAAATTATTTAAATAATTTCGTTGTTTTCTGTTTTAAAATAAAAAATTCAAATATTTTCGGTTTTCTTTTTTGTTAAAATAGTTTGTTTATATACAAACTTATTTCAATTCAAATTACAAGAAATTCTTTATTCATACACACAAACATAGCCAATAAAAATATGAACGTGTCTGTTGTGTATGGTGTAGTGTTTTGAAAATCGAAACAAAAAAAAAAAACTTTCAAATATGAAAAAAAAAACCACAAAATCGTTTTTTTTTAAGATTTGTCAGTTAAAAAATTGAAGATTGTTTTAATAGACTTTTCAATTATTTTTATTTCTTTTCTGGATTGTTTAAACAATGTTTGAAAATAAATATCAAAATGGTTTAAATATAATGAAAAATCAGTAGTCCTTTTTTTAATAGTGTTTTCAATTAATTTAATATGTATTTTAGGTTGTTTTTAAGGATAAAATATTGTGAGTGTATACATTTGATGTATTGGACTGAATTGTTTCTTGTTTTTATCAAATAAAATTGAATTAAAAAATATTAAAAAGAATTTTATTTAAGTTTTTGTAAGTAAATTTACTCAATTTTTTTTAGAAAAAAAACGTCCAGAAATTAGAATAATTCAGAAATTAGAATTGCCTCAAAAACAAAGTGGTTCTAATTTGCGAGCTTCTACTGTATTGGATATTTTTGCATATTTTGCAAGAAACAAAAAATAAGATTTAATGAAAAATAAAGAATAGGAAGAATTTGCACACCTTAAAGAACTACTTAACTAGGAGGAAAACATTAAGTTGTCATCTACTTAAAATTTTATATTGGGCTTAATTTTTAACCAAACGCTCTCGATTAATAAATATGATTTTTAAAAATCGATAAATTTAAAGTGCATTTTTTG
>CATLKA010000156.1:0-115047 GCA_949987735.1 Leucophora obtusa
AAAGGATTGTTTTTTAGTTCATTTTCCCTATTTTTAATACTTAGTAAAATATTTTTGGTGTAGTATTCAATTATAGGTAACTCCATATAAAATAATGTCCTTGGTAAATTCATTTTAATGGTTTTGATCGAAAGCCAACCAATCTTTTTCCTGGGTGTATGCAATGAATTGGTTAATCGTTATGTTTTTTATTTGTTTATTTATGTACCACTAATTTAAAGTTTCGAATGATTTTTTTGTTTTTTGCAAGGTTGGTTGCCGTTATCGTTATAATACCGTTATCGCTAAAATACCGTTTCAAATTGAATACCGTTACCAATACCTTTAAAAAAGTTTCCAAATACCGTTATCGTTACCGATACCGTTATCTTGAGCTCTTTTTATCAAGAAAATTTATAGATAATAATTTCAATTATTGAAACTACCAGCATTGAATTTAAAACTTATAATCTGGGATTTTAACGCTTAAAATAAAAAAATATGCTAAATTTTTTATTGTTTTTATATGTTTTTAACGCAATTTGTAATACCGGTACGTACCGGTATTGCTGTTTCGATAACGGTATACCGTTACCGAATTTTGGAAAAAAAATTTTTTTTAAATTTTTACAAAAAATATTTTTTAACCCCTTTTGATTTGGCCATACACTACTTGTTGGACGTTTTTGGACTCCGCAGCGCGAGGTTAATGATTTTATGAGCGACGCTTTAGGTATAAAAGACAATATAAAGTCCAACGGAAAATTCTAAGTTATATTTTTCATCAAAAACTTTAATATTTGATACGTATTTGACATCCAACAAGGATGGGTTAGTAACAAAGGTTTAAAAGGCTTAATTCTTTCATTCACTTTTTAAAAATTAATGAAATTTGGGTTAAATTTCATTCCGTAAAAGCATTCTTATGGAATTAATTCGATAGCTTAATTCCCAATAGCTTTAAATTATATGAATTCATTCTATTTTGATTGAATTCTAACTGAATGAAACCCAATTTACCTGAATTCATTTAATAAAAAGGCGAATGCAAAATTATTTGTTTTCATTCACTTACTCAAATGAAAAATTTAAATTTGCATGTAATTGCTGAAATAGTAGCATAATACAAATGAAAAACGTTTAAAATTCATCTAACAGAAATAAATAGTATCGTATGCTTTGTTACAGCTTGTATGCTTTGGATTTGTTTATATGTTAGTTTCAAACTACACTGCACTAAGTGAATGGTTATAAAATTTCTTCAGTCAATTAGTAAAATGGTGAATGAACATGCGATTTGAATGATTCAAGTTAGGAATTCATTCAATTCATATTAACGCTTTGGGAATGAAGCTCATGAATGAATTCTTTACGAATGGTTTAAGGGAATGGTACATGGATATTTTTAAAATCTGAATTTAATTTTTCGTGATTTAAGCTTCAATTGAATTAAGTTTTTCGAAGCTCTGGTTAGTAATGCCTAAAAAAGTTTATATTAAATAACATATAAAATCAACAATTGAAATTTGCACACTCTATTTGACTTGTACACCCAGAAAACATTCTCACTTGTGGCCACCGAATTTGTTGCCAATCGAATTCGTGCGGTTACGACAACTATCTTTATATTAAATGGTGTAGTATTCAATTATAGGTAACTGCAAATAAAATAACGTCCTGGCAAATTCATTTTAATGGTTTTGATCGAATTCCAACCAATCTTTTTCCTGGGTGTATGAAACTTGCTATAACTTGGAATACTTTGTATAGCTAAAATTGGTGTTTAATTTGGGGAAAATTATCAAATTTGCTATAGACTTTCCGTACATATTTGGGTCTAACTTTTGTATTAATTTAGCTATGTGACTGGTCACTTTAAAGCTTCTGAAAGCGGGCCTGAAGTTGGTCTGCAACTCATTCTTTAATTTGATAATTTCTGATTTATTAAAAAAAAATTTATTTTTGAGAATTTTTCTACAATTAATTAATTGTTTAGTTTATTTATTTCCATTCCAGTACAACAAGATTTAATCTTATAATTATAGTACAGGAATTTTAAGTGCTAAAATTTTGATTTTAAAAAGTTATAGTCACATTAATTATAGTAATAAAATAATTAATATAAATAATCAAATAAATAATTAAAAATAAAAAAATAATAATAATAATTTCTACACACAGAAAATAAATTAGTTGGAATTCGGTTATAATTATAAAAGCTCAATTAGAAAACCATACATTTTATCGCAATTACTAAATTTTCTTTTATAAGGCCATTAAACTGTTCTTATTAATGTAGATTTTTTAATACAACCAAGTTAATGCTATAATTCCCAATAATTAGTAAACTTCACCAATAGGGACTAAAAAATTTAGTTATGGAAATTATTGGTAAACCCGACCGTAAGAGAAATTATAATAAGTTGTTAAAATAAAAAATGCATAGTAACAACAAATATTCAGCATTTCATTTATGTTAACCGTCAATTTAAAAATATAAAAAATATATAAGAAATACAAGCAACATTTTAAATAAAAAGGAAATAATTTATTGAGCAAGGAAAGAATCAAAAAGCGGTTGCAGAAATAATTTTCCATGTAAGTTATTTCAAAAATAAAAGTATTTTAATGTTTCCCATTACTGAAAACGATATTTTTTTTCTGGGTATAAAAATTGTTATTGCATGCTAACTTTAAGAAACGAAATGGATACCAAGAGCCGGAAAAATTATTTCGCCTAATACCCAGAAGTACGGCTTATAAATTTTGTAAAGGTAAAACCCCAGGATAAATTGGTCAGAATAAAACTGCTGTGGTTTTTTCTAAGGACTTCTTCTCGAAAAAATGTTAGATTAAAAAAATCCTTTTTGTATAAATGAATCTAAGATTCAAAGATCTTACAACACAGAACCCGAAACTCGGAAAATTTGCTACAATATAATATGTGTAAAAATCATTCCGAGTTTGATTAAAGCCGACTGAATCTAAAGTTTTTTAGGCAAAGGTCTCTGGAACACATGCTTATTCATTTAGAAATTAGCACAGAACCTGAGGGTTTTCATGTAAAAAGTCCGACAATGTTTAGATTTTATTAAAATTATAATAATATATAATTGTATATAATATAATTGTATATAATTGTATATAAAAATTTTAATTGTATTTTGATAAATAAAAAAAAGTAAAAAATAATGAATATTTTTATTTGAAAATGGTGTATGATGTTTTCAAATTCAATTGTAGGTACTGAATTTATTTTTTTTAATTTGGCAATCATAACTGAATTTTACAATTATGCCAATCGACAGTACATTAAATTTAAAGATAGTTACCGTAACCGCCACAATTCGATTGGCAACAAATTCGGTTAGCCCAACGAATCTCTTTTCTGGGTGTATCCTTTTATAATTGAAGCCATGACTGAGCCACGTGAACAGTTACTATTTTGAAATGAACTTTAACCATTTATCGTTATAAAAGGTCTAAAGCCATTTTATCTTAATACACGGTTCGGGATACTTTATCGTAGCCTTTTAATATTTTTGTATTAGTTCTCAGTTTTTTATCAATGACACTGTCAAATATCAGTTTGGTACTCCTTTTGGTTCCTGAGTTATAGTATAGTATTAAATAAAAAAAAAATAAGTTAGATTTTTCAACATTTGTATGAAAAAAGACCCAATAAGAGTGCCAGTATAAGATTTCGTAAAGGCAAAAATAAAGTAATGAGGAACAACATAAGCGTGTTCGTTTACTTACTACAAGTTACTACTTTTACTACAGCTGCAAAATTTCCAATTGCAGTAAAAGTAGTAAGAATTTCGACTAATCGAACACACCGCATATATTTTTTCAGAAATTTTAAAGCATCCATTTTCCGATATACATATGACGATTTAAATCGCGGATTTCATTAAAGTAAACTTTGAAAATTTTACGACAAACGTCCCCGGAGTCTGAAAAGTCCTCAAAATTTGATTGAGATGATTACAAGGATTTAACTCAGAGATTACTTTTTAACAACAATACAAAAAGTTAATATTTCCTGAAAAGTTTTGAAATTATTTTCATTATTTTTATATTCACTTTATTTATTAGAAGCTGATTTTTTATACTTCAGTTATAAATTTTAACTAAAAACTTCTAATATTTAAAAAATTCTTGTTTTTTAATTATTTTTTCGGAATGTTTCGCAGACCTCCTAGGATGCGATTAGGGACGCTCAGGGGTTCGTGATCAACATTTGGAAAACTTTGTATAATTCAATTTTCATATCGGTTTTGGTATAGCTGTGGGAGTCAGATGTCGCTATTAACAAAAAGAATTACTGGCCAATTTTGCTTTGACGCTACACCAACATTCGGTATTTTAAAGTTAAAACACTTTGCAGGTTGGGAGGAAGTGCAGGATCTAACGCTAGTCAATTACTCGCAGGCAATCAAAAATTGAGTATTTCAAAAGAAATTATTTCAGGAACATAACTATATACTCTACTATATCAACATGTATACTCAGGATTTCCGAAAGACAGACTGGAATAAGTTCAATACGATCCTTTGGAAATACCTAAAAAAGAACTCTACCATATCTTTCCGAGTAAAATTTGGAGAATTTCAAGTGAAATTAATTGTGAATTCTATTTGGAATTTGTCAAATTTGATCTTACATAAATCTGAACAAAAATAACGGTAATTAATTGTTTTCTTACAATATTGAGAAAATTTTAAGAGCAATTTTGATTTTTTATTTCGAAATGAGAAAATTCTAAAATATAGTAGCATTTACCACTTCAAATTTATAAAATTCCATTAGAAGTTCAGTTCTGCATTTTTAATGAAAAAAATTCAAAATAAAATTAAGTCTTTTTCCCAAAGCACCGTAAGTGGTTTTTCACATAGAAAAATTTTACTGGAACTTTAATTTTACTCAAACTTTAATTTAAATTATAAAAATTAACATTGTTTCAATTCTATATCAAAGACACAATCACAATATACAAAAAGTGTGATTTTTCCCCAAGAAAAATAATAGTCTTGTACATTAAATTTGCGTGAAAACAATCTCTACTCAGTTTTCACGTGAAATTCATTGTCGTGGAAAATTATAATTTTTTTATATGGAGGAGTATAACAATTTTTTCACGTGAAATCCGAACAACTTACGGTGCTTTACTATCAAACAGTATTTTATTTTTAAAGTCGACTTTATATTTAAACGGCTTTGTTTATTTTGTGTATGAAAATCCTAAAGAAATATTTACATTTTCAAATATTTTAATTGGTTGAAAATAAATTAACCAATCAGAATGCTCCAAAAATAAACTAGGTCAAAGCATGCTGCCACCCAAAATTTTAACTAAAGTCAACAAAAATATACATTTGGAAAATTTAAATCGTAAGGGCGTTTATTTTTATTTAAAAAATTTTCAATTAAATTTGGAATTTTGTATTAAAAAATTCGAAATTTTAAAATGAAATTTCTTTTTGCCATTTGAAATTAGAAAAATTTAAACGAAATTGATCTACATACAATTTTGAAAATCTAATTTGAAATTTAGATCTTTTAACTACATTTCTCCACAAACTTTAATTTTTTTATAATCAAAATTATCAGTTTTTTATTGAATTTGTTAAAATATCTATTGAGATTTTTTAAATGACGACTGGTTAAATGAAAATAAGGAAAAAATTTTATATTTCATATTATTATTCATAACAAATTTGTATTTCACTTTATACTTTTTTCTCCTCTTTTCTCTCTCCTTTTTCCCTCTTTTTCCTTTTTTCTCTTCTTTTTCTCTCCTTTATCCCTCTTTTTCCTTTTGTTTCCATTTTTTTTCTTTTTCGATTTACTGTTACCGTAATAAACAAAATTCGATACCTTTGCCGTTATTCGTTTCGGTAACCAACCTTGTGTTTTTGTGAATTTTTTTTTAGTGGGAATAAAAATTTGTTTAGGCTTGTTCGTTTACTTACTACAAGTTACTATTTTTACTACAGCTGGAAAAATTCAATACAAAAAGTAAACAAAACTTTCCAATTGTAGTAAAAGTAGTAAGAAATTCGAGTAAACGAACATACTGTTTGTTTGTAAAATAAATTTTTATTGTTAAGAATTTATAGTTGACCTTTATTGTTGTTATGTAATGGGGTTTTTATTCGGCTTGAGGTCATAAGTTTAAAAATAAAAAACAAAATTTTCTTTACGTTTTATTTTTAAAAATTTTTTTTTTTTTTGTTTATTTTCTTTCAATATTTCGAACAATTTTTATTTGTATATTTCAAGATTGGCAACCGATACCTTTATAATACCGTTATCCGTTTCAAAACCCTTTCAAATTGATAACCGATAGCGATAACAATAACCAAACTCTTAATTTAAAAAAATACCGGTATTCCGAAACCTTTTCCCTTAATACCGGTATCGTACCGGTATTGAATCGGTTTCTAATAAAATAACTTTTTTTTACGTTTTTTACAAAAACATATAATTTTTTTTATAGAAAAAAAAGCAAAATTTAAAATTAATTGAATTCTTTCTGTAAGGGTATTCACGATGGTACATGTGCATATTTGCAATTTGCTATGCAATTGCATGAAATGAAATTCATTCTATATTCGTTACGAACGGACGTGTTTATATAGTGCTCCTATAAAAAGGCCAAAAACAGTGGGTTAAATGAGTTAAATATTAAAACAAAACATATATAAGTTTTAGAAAGTGATTTTTGATAGTAACTGTGAAATTAAAATTCAAAAAATATCTATATTAAACTGGTTTTTTTACATTAATAAGTCATCTTGTTTTATAAACTTTTCAACAAATCAATTCCTTTTTTTTGTTTTTCAACGAACATAAACACCAAAAAGACAGTGAAAATGTCTACTAATATATGTAAGCAGTGCTCAGAGCCTTTAGCAAATAATTTTGTTAAATGCTTAAATTGTAATAACAGTTTCCACTTCAATCCCTGCTCAACCTTTCCGAAACTACCTACAATCAAAGAGTATATATCATAGAGAGAAATTATGCTACTCTTAACTCTCTCGAAAAACAATCGAACTCGGGCCAACTCGATGTACAACATTTTTCTTTTAAAATTAAGTTGAGTTGCAACATTTTTATGTTGAGTTGCAACATTTTGTGTATTTAGTTATGGTGGAAGAATGCCATATTTACAAAAAAAGTATAAATTTGCCAGTTTTTGGTAAAATTTGCCTGTTTTGGGTTTAATTATGCCGAGTTTTTATTATAAATGTTATAAGGCCAACAAGGCATAGGACGAATATCTTTATTTCCAACATAATCAAGGTTTGACATGGATAACTATGGGTAAGCATTAAACTTAGTTTATTTTAAAATAAGTTAACAGTTAAAGAAAAGTGAATTTTTGCTAAAGTGCAGTTTACGGGCATAACTCTGATGAGTTTAAAATTTTTATCGTAGGTAGATATTTTATTTCATTTACTTATTCAAAAATAAAAATATTTTTTCTCGGAAACGTTTTCGATAGGGCGGGGCTTTAAAGTTGAAAAAAGCCGACGTTGATAGTTTGCCGTGCAAACACAGCTAATATATTAATAAGGATGGGTGCGAACTGGCTAAATAAAATCTAAACTAATTCAGGTTTCCAAATTTCTATGAAATTTGAAAAAAATTAAAAAAAATTTTTTTTTAAGAAATTTTAAACCTATTTGTCAAATTGTATTTAGTTTAGAATTTATTTAACCATCTCGCACATGGCCTACATACAAATTATATTTTTGAATACACAATCTTCTGAAATAAAACCTTTTTTTCTAAAAAAAACTTATAAAAGATAAATTTTTTAAATTGAGCCGTAAAGGGTTAAATAACATAAAAATCGTTAATGTCACATGAAAGATATTTTAAATAGCTTTCCAATAGTACGCACTGTCCAAATCCGACCAAAAATTGCACAGTTATAAATAAGCAAATCCAACTTCAAACTTTGAACCGAAATAACTCCCGAGATAGGCCCTACCGAAAAAAAACAAAGTTGTTTTGCAAGCCCAATTAAAAGTTTTACCTGTGGTAAAAATTTTTACCCAATCGGACCAATTTTGTTTGTTTTTTATTTATTTTTGGAGATTTTTTTTATTTCCATCTGAACCTGGCATTTTTAACACAAAAAATGGGTAAAATTTATATGGCAGCACATATTTCTGATATTTCTGCACATTAAACCAATTTCTGTACTTTCAAATCAAATTTTTGCAATTTCATACAAAAATTCCTTTAAATAAGGGAATATTTACTCTTTGGTTGTAAATCGAGTTGGGGCCAGCTTGTGAACAAAAAAAAAAAAAAAGAGTACCAGTTGAGTACGTAAGAGTAGCATGGAATGAGTATGGTTTTAAAGCAGTGGTGTTCATTCCATAGGACAATTATCCTTGCTCAATTCACACGTATTCTTACGCTCTTGCTTTAGTCGTCACTGAAACAGCGACGAATGAACATGAGTACGGATATATGCTGATTTTTTTTTAATGTACTGAAAAAAATATTAATAACAATGTACGACAAATATTTTATGATTATAAATGCAGATTAAAGATATTTAATAAATATGTAAATACATTGAAATCATTGATATTGATTTAAAAAAAATCGAAAACCTTTTGTTTTACATAGAATGAAAAAAGCCACCCTTATGTATATATGTATGTATTTATTTGTTTTTTTTTACTTTCAAAAATTGTTTTTTTGTTTCTTTAAAACAGTGTAGTATTTATTTATATTTTCCGATAGTACTTCACTTTTTACACAAAACATTTCCATATTTTTAACAAAAAATAAATTCATACAGATTCTATTTACCCATTCAACATTTCTTACAGTGCAATTCTCATTTTCTCACCAACACAACTACACACAGAAAACAGATTCGTAGTTCCAACCGAATTTTTCGCCAACCGAATTTTTGTAGTTCCAGGTACAATCACTTTTATTTATTTTTAATACCATTGTAACTACCGAAATTTATTTACAATTTTTGAATTTTTGTTGTGTTAGTAAAAACACGTTTCACAAAACTTATTTAAAAATTAATTTTTTTTATGTCGCTAACTGGAATCGAACCGGCGACCCTCCGCTTGTCAGCCCATTGCTTTTCCTCTAAGCTAAGCTCTATTTAATATTTTTTAGTCAAATTTCAAATTTGAATTTCTTCAGGTTTGAATATTTTTTCTATAAATAAAATTATATAAACAACAGAAAATCAGTTATGTCTTTTAATTTGAATAAAAAAAAAATTATATCGCGAACCGAGATAGAACCGGCGACCTTCCGTTTGTCAGCCCATTGCTTTTCCTCTAGGCTAAACTCGACTTAAATTTTTTTTTGGCAAATTTCAAATTTGAATTTCTTCAGGTTGAGAATTTGAATATGTATTTTGTTTTTGAATAAAATTATATTCACAACAGAAAATCAGTTGCGTCTTTTAATTTGAATCAATAAAAAAATTATTAAAAAAAAGTAATGCCTTGGTTGAGGTTTGAACTCAAATCTCTAAGGCTATAAGGCTGTGTCTCTACCTCCTATGCCACAGATACTTACATTTAGTTGTTGTCTAACTTAGAATTTAAACATGCATATTAGAGTGGGCCGAACTTTGCCGAATTGCGAATTCCAAAAACGGGGGGGGGGGGGGGGGGGGGTGCGGAAAAGTTGCGTATGCGTCCAGTAACCAGTAAAAAAAATAAAAATTTTGAAAATCGGTTCACGTTCAAGGTCCCCGCAAAGTGGTTGAAATTTTGAAATTTCGGAAAGTTTAAAAAAAATCCTTAAATTTTGTTAAAAAATATTTGTTGTTGTGATATATTATTTCTAATAAATTATAGTTAGCTGAATCCACAAAAAATAAAAATTTTTTAATCGGCCGAAGGGGTTCTGAAATATTGCTACTTGAATTTTGCTGAAAAACACGTTTTTTCATTTTTCAGTCGAGCCTTTAAAAAGTTAGTCTAAAAATGTTCTTAATTTTTTTCATTTTTAAATCTACTATCTATATAAAATTGTCTTTCATTTGAGGGTAAAAAAGTTTAAAAATGTTGAAAGGTATTCCAAGGACGCTGCGACAAAAGTTGTAAAAATTTTCACAGTCAAAAGTGATTGTTTTTTGTGATCACTGTTTTTTTATTAAGTGATCAGAGATTTTACCCATTCATTGCTTTGGATCAACATAAAATAACATTTTTATGACTGGTCCATCTTTTTTAATAATTTTGGGTATTTTGATAATAAATATAAAATAGTGTGATCGAATCTCGAGATTTCGGACACAATGCTCGTAAAGTATCCTCTTTTTTGTCCACACAATGTTCGAAAAGTATCCCGTTTTATATTTTTTGTTGTATTAAAAGAATATTTTAGAATAAAATTAAATACCTAATAGTTTTTTTGTAAAAGTTTTGAAAAATATTTTATACACTGTGCCACAAAATTATGCATATAAAAATGTAATTGAATATAACTTAATACATTAATGTTCAGCAAATATTATACAAAATTAAATTGCGTGCTTGGATTTAGAATTTTGTAACAATGTCCGAAAAGTATACCCTTTTTTGTCCACACAATATTCGAAAAGTATTCTACTTTATATTTTTTTTTTTGTAGTAAGTGAATATTTTAGAATAAAATTAAACACTTAATAGTTTCTTTGTAAAAGTTTTGAAAAATATATTATACACCGTGCCACAAAAGTATATATACAAAAATGTAATTTTTTATAACTTAATACATTAGTTTTTAGTAAATATCATAAAAATTAAATTGCGTGGTCGGATTCAAAATTTTGTAAAACAATGTTCGTAAAGTATCCTATTTTTTATCTACACAATGTTCGAAATGTGTTTTACTTATAATTTTGTGGCACAGTGTATAATAAATTTTTCAAAACTTTTACAAAGAAACTATTAAGTGTTTAATTTTATTTTAAAATATTCTCTTACTACAACAAAAAATATAAAGTAGATTATTTTTCATATATTGTATGGACAAAAAAGGCATGCGCGGTTCCAGCAATTAATATAAGGGGAAAAATCATACGCCTCAGTGGCCAACTCAATGTATTTGTCTACTGTGGCGTATGATTTTTCCTCTTATATTAATTGCGGGAACCGCGCATGAAAAAAGGGCATACTTTTCTAACATTGTGTTACAAAATTTTAAATCCGAGCACGCAATTTAATTTTTTTAATATTTACTATACACTAATGTATTAAGTTCTATTCAATTATATTTTTTTTTATATACTTTTGTGGCACAGCGTATAAAATGTTTTTCAAAACTTTTACAAAAAAACTTTTAGGTATTTAATTTTGTCGTAAAATATTCTTTTAATGAAACAAAAAAAATATAAATTAGGATAATTTTCGAACATTGTGTGAACAAAAAAGGGGATACTTTGCGATCATTGTGCCCCGAATCTCGAGATCCGATCACGCTATTTTAAATTTATTATCAAAATACCCAAAATTATTAAAAAAGATGGACCAGTCATAAAAATGTTATTTTATGTTGATCCAAAGCAATGAATGGGTAAAATCTCTGATCACTTAATAAAAAAACAGTGATCACAAAAAACAACCACTTTTGAATGTGAAAATTTTTACAACTTTTGCAGCAGCGTCCTTGGAATACCCTTCAACATTTTTAAACTTTTTTAAACTCAAATGAAAGATAATTTTATATAGATAGTAGATTTAAAAATTAAAAAAATTTAAAACATTTTTAGACTAACTTTTTGAAGGTCCGACTTAAAAATGAAAAATCGTGTTTTTCAGCAAAATTCAAGTAGCAATATTTCAGAACCCCTTCGGCCGATTAAAAACTTTATATTTTTTTTGGATTCAGTGAACTATAATTTATTAGAAATAATATATCACAACAACAAATATTTTTTTAACAAAATTTAAGGATTTTTTTTAAACTTTCCGAAATTTCTTAATTTCAACCGCTTTGCGGGGACCTTGAACGTGATCCGAATTTCAAAGTTTTTATTTTTTACTGGTTACTGGACGCATACGCAACTTTTCCGCACCCCACGTTTTTGAAATTCGCAATTCGGCAAAGTTCGGCCCACTCTAATGCATATGTATGAAACGAAAAAATATGATAGATTCCAAAATTTTATTATGATAAATAAAATTTCTGTTCCTTGTCTCAATATATTATTAGAATTACCAAAATAATGGAAATTAATAGTAAAAGCAAAAAAAATTTTAAATTGATTGGAAAAACTAATACTTTGGATAGAGTGATCGATTTTATTGAAACACAACTGATACTAGATTTTTGCAGCCGATATTTTATTCAAATGGCTAAATCTTCGATTAATTGGTGGTTGTTGGTATTGAAGTTAATGTGGAAGTTGGTATTTTTTCAATATTGGTTAGAAAAGCCAAAATTTTCGATAATGTGACAGTGTTTTGGTTCATCATATATATTTTCTGTTCACAAATAAATATAACTTTCCTGATTATGAATTCTAAATAACTGCAATTAAAATTATTGAATAATGAAAAAATTTCGTTGGTTCCGATAGAATTCCAAACAATTTATTTTCTGTGTTTACATTTTTACTTTTGAACACCACTGTTTTAAAGACTCTATATCACTAAATGAGCTAAGAAATTAAATGACGTATGTTAAATCTGAGGTTAATGAAGTAAGATCAGATATTGATGATGTTAAAAATGACATTAGAGAGCTTAAGGCCTCTGTAGAGCAACTTGCTCTTAATGTTAATCAATCTGACATTTCATTTAAGGAAGAAATAAAAACAGCAGTGTTGCCAACTCTTGAAGGCAGGAAATAACCGTGAGCCTTGTGAAAACTGGTAAAAAGGGTAAGAATTTACCAAAAATGGGGAAAAAAGTACACCGAAAAATTTCTATAGTAACATAGTTAACAAAATCTATAGTTGAATTAAAATAAATTTTAAATAACTATTGTAGTGTTAAACAACTATGGTTTTGGAAATAAAAAATATATTTGAGTTACTCTGTAAATAACAATTCTGTTTATTTCAAATTTACAAAGACATTTTTCAAAAGAAATTAATTAAAAGTCAAAAGAGAAATAAATTTATATTTTTTAAATTTAGAAACCAGAAACATTTATTCTGCTATAAACAAATTAGCAAATAAGAAGAAAGTGATATTTACAACAATGGCAACACGCAGCAAATAGGAAAGTCAAATACAAATTAAATGTTGGTAATTTTGATAAAAAAAAGTTTAACGAGTGAAAAGGTTTAATAAAGCGTTTTTTTTTTTTAGAATAAACATCCTCTACATGCAAGAGTCTATGGTCGGGAATTCTTGGAAAGGCGAATTTTGGATATATTAATTAAAAAATAAGTATTTGTATAAATAGTTTTAATGATAAAAATAAATAAACAAAAAGTGTAGAAATATATCAAATAGATGAAAAGAATTTGAATTAATGGGAATATGGATGTTGTTGGTTTAAATGTCTAAAAAATTACCCAGCTAATCGTTGACAGTAACTTTATCCCTAGTTGAATTTCAGAAATAAAATAAATTTAGTTATCATCAACTAAATCACTTCAACTATATATTAGTTAGGGGTATTTCACCTAAGAGATAGTTGTAATATTCGTTATAAACAACTAAGAAATTTTTTGGGTGTACGATATTAATTTTTTGAAAAATTTAAATCAAGAATTTAAAAACACATTTTAGCTTTTTAAAATCGTGTAAAAAAAGTTAAAAAAATAACCAAAAAGGGGTAAAAAAGCACCAAACTAATATTTAAAAATTTAGAAGTTTAAATATATCGAAGTTGCTATTTAAAATTGTACTACAAACATTCTGAAAAAATGAATTTTTTTGTTAGTTCGTATTATTTTTTCAACTTTGACAGAAAATTGAAGAAAAATTGAAAAAAGCGGGAACAAATACCGAACATATAAACTGTACAAAAAGCACTAAAAGCACTGCCAGAAATCGTAAAAAGCACTGTAAATACCCGCTTTTTTTAAACGGGTATTTGTAAAAAATCACAAAAAATACCTGAAAAGCACTGAAATGGCAACACTGGAAAACAGCTTTGTCTCCAGTGTTGCCACCAGTAAAATAAAAAATTACACAGCTGTAGGTCAAAAATTATCCAAAACCGTATGAAATTACACAAAAAATTATAATTTCTTATATTATTTCAACATAAACTCTCCTGAGCACAGTGGGGTAGAAAAAAAATATTTTGGACTTATATGAAATTTCACACTGTAAATTTCGACTCCAAAGTTTCGTCACTTTTCTATTTATGAACTGATTTTTAAACACAGCATTTTTGCCACCTGCAAAGTGCAAAAGTTATTTGCATTTTAGAACTAAAATTTTGCATTTTTGCAATAACCTGGTGCGGGTTTTTGCCTTCTACAAAAGAAAATCCAGGCCAATTTTTCTGAAAAATATTATTACAAATTATTCTCTAACTAAAGGGAATTTGAACGTAATAACTTTTTTAAGGCTTAAAATGGCGTGCTTTTAAATTCGAATATTAAAAAAAATGGTAGTATTTATGTTTTACAGAAAGGCTACTTCATTCAGATGGGTTGCATGCAAAAATATTACCTACTTGATAATTATTCTCTCCCATGCCCCTTAAATTTTAACCATTTGTATTTAAATTTAACCAATTTTTCTCTGCCCAAGGCGTTCCTAATTTGATGACATAAGTCCTGTTCATCTTTAAATGTCTGCAAGACAGCAGAAATTGTAAAAATTCCATGTTTGTAAAATGTTGCTTGTTTTCTTTAATTTTTAAATTACTGATAGCAAGGCATGACATTTCTTTGCAGTATGTACATCAACAAATTTTCTTTTGGAAAATAAAAATATAACAAAAATTCCCGATATTTTTTTTTTATACGATTCTTTTGAAATCTTGAACATGTTGGATTTACAGAATTCTTAAATATTTTGATTCTGCTCCAACTTGCTCCGTTAATAAAATTTTTGTCTAGTCAAAGCCCAGTATCATGTTAACTACAGCAAAAGAAAATCAGAGATAAGAAAGTAACAATCACAACAAACTCAAATTTTCTCACTCTTTCGCTGCATTTTTAGATGGTATTGCAAACCAATAGAATTTCTAAAGGAAGCTTGACAATTATTTTCGCAAAAAATAAACAAAAGACGGTGTTTTAAACAAAACAAAAATTGGAGATTTGTGGTAAATGTTTCACAGACAAACTCGTTTTGTAAACTATCGACTAATTTTTATTAACTTTTAAAAATTTACGGAATTTTCTGTTTAAAGTGAAATTACACAAAAACTACACAAAAATGTCATTATTCAAAAATTATCCAACGAATGTGTAAACAGTCCCGTTTTTGAATAATTAATCAAAAAGTAGCAACACTGTTTGTCTCAGATAACAACAACTCTAGCTAGTCTAGTTGTTCAAATCAGTGTTGCCATTTGAGTGCTTTTCGGGTATTTTTTGGTGCTTTTTTCCTTCCGGTACCCGATGATTTTTTACAAATACCCTTTTAAAAAAAGCGGGTATTTACAGTGCTTTTTCAGATTTCTGGCAGTGCTTTTAGTGCTTTCTGTACAGTTTATATTTTTGGTATTTGTTCTCGTTTTTTAAAATTTTTCCTGAATTTTCTGTGAAAGTTGAAAAAATAATACGAACCATGCAAAAAGTACATTTTTTACAATGTTTGTAGTACAATTTTAAAAAGCAACTTCGTTATATTTAATCTTCAAAATTTTGAAATGTTAGTATGATGCTTTTTTACCCCTTTTTTGGTTATTTTTTGAACCCTTTTTGTACGATTTTACAAAGCTAAAATGTGTTTTTAAATTCTTGACTTAAATTTTTCAAAAATGAATACCGTGCTTTTTTACCCCATTTTTGGTTAATTTTTACCCTTTTTACCCGTTTTCACAATGCTCACGGTGCTTTCTTGTCTTCAAGAGTTGGCAACACTGGTTCAAATGAGTGAAATCCGAGTTGAAAATAAAGAAGAACTTAAAGAAGTGAACAGTAAAATGAACCAAATTCAACAACAGATTATTAGTAAAAAAAATTAAATAAAAAATGTAAACAACATGGAAATTAATGCTAATGAAGTGGTCAAAACTATAGCAGCGTCTATAAATGTACAATTGAATGAGTATGACATCAGTGATGCGTACCGCTTAAAGAATATTAAAGACAAAATTATAGTCGAATTTACTACCCACAATAAAAAAAGGGAATTTATGAAAAATATTAAACGCCACCGAATTGATTCGAATTTGATTAATGTGGAGAAAAACGACAATAGCGTCATTTATATAAATGATTGCTTAACTGCCTACAACAAAAAGCTTCTCTGGCTCGCCAAAACCAAAGCTAAAGAAGCTAACTGGAAATATGTATGGTCCCGAAATATCTCAATCTTCGCTCGTAAAACGGAAAATGCTTCACAAATATTAATAAAAAATTCGGCTGATATTGAAGCTATCGCTTAATACTAACAATGATGCTTTATAAATATTCATTTTCGTTTTATTTAAATTAAAATCCAAATATTAAACAACTTTGTTCCTTATTTCACATTTTAATAAGCACAAACATGAATTTCAAACAAGAAAAAATTAACGTTAATAAAATAGACAACGAACATATAAGTTATCCACTTTCAATATTGCACATGAATATACGCTCCATCTGCAAACATTTTAACTCCTTTCTTGTCACAATGAAAAATATAATAAACAAAATAAAAATGATTGTTCTAACTGAAACCAACTTTGATGGTAACGAGGTAGACTTCTATAAGATAAAAGTTTATAGTTCTCTCTTTTTGTATAGAGGGGGTAGTGGGGGTTGTATTGCTGTGTACGTAAAAGAAGATTTAATATATAACATCAACAATATAATGGTCAACTAATTTGAATTAATCCAAATCAGTGTTGCCACCAGTAAAACAAAACATTATACAGCTGAAGGTAAAAAATTATCCAAAACCGTATGAAATTACACAAAAAAATTTTTAATATTATTTCAAAATAAAGAATTGCCTTAAGCTGAAGTCACAATTAAGTTTGCTCAAAATTTGTCTGAATTTATTTTACTCAAATAAAAGAGCGTCGATATTTGGCCTACCCAAATTTTTAAATGCGAAGTCATTTTATGGTTTTTTGTGTGTTTTATTTTTTCATTGTATAGCATCGTAAGTTTTTTGAGTTTCACGTGAAAAAACTATTATACTCCATATAAAAAAAACTAATTTTTCACGACGAGTTTCACATGAAAATTGTGTAGACTTTGTTTTTACGCAAATTTAATATACAAGATATCTTGTGAAAAATTGACACTTTGTGTTTATTGTGATTGTTGCTTGCTAATTGCATAAAAAAAAATCATTTTTTCCATGTGAAAAACAACTTACGGTGCTTTATGTTTTAATTTCTTTTGTTTGTTTGAAATTTTTTTAATTTGATTAAGTTGGGTACGATGAGTTTCGATTGAAAATTAACTAAATTTATAGAGATGAAACTTTACGAAAGTTCGCTTAAGCTACTTTCCTTAATTCAACTTCGCTAAATATTGTTGTGCCTTGGCTAAATATAGTTGGGTACTAGGGCGGGTCGATTTAGTAATCGCCCATTGACTTTTGTCCCGTAGGGTCAAGTTTTGAAAAATCCCACTTTGACCCATTTAGAGTGCCCCAATCGAGTCCAAATGTATGACCGACAACCACTAACTTTGGAGGGCCGATCCACCCATGCCAGTGGCACACCCCCTGGAACTCCCCTGGGGGGTTCCCCGTACAAACATTTTAAAAAATCACCATTTTTGGCACTTTATTTTATTATTTTTTATTTATTTTATTTATTTTTATTATTTTATTTATTTTTTCTCTTTAGAAATTTATTTAGTCAGAACATATGTAAATGAAAAAATTAATTTAACTTAGTAATAGAAAAGAAAATAAAAAAAATTACTGTTTGAAGTCTTTTTTGCTTTCAAGTCTGGGCAATTTCGCACGGCTCTCTAATGTCGTCACCATAACAGCCTCTACATTTTCCGGTATAACTCGTTTGGAAACGCTAGCTAGCAATTGAACGTGTCGTTCTGTTGCAGGTCGTAAAATAGGTTGTGTGGGTTTTTTAAGCCACCACAAGACACAGCTCATGTCGTAAACTTACTTAAGCTAAATCGGTTACAGGTAGAATTGAGCATAAAATTATCATAAAGGATTTTCCAGAAGTAATAAAAGGCGCACTTGCTTAACAGAATTTGTGGTCAGATTAACGTTTAATTTACATGTAAGTACTTTATGGGCAGTTTTGACAACAAAATCGGTTACAGGTAGAATTGAGCATAAAATTATCATAAAGGATTTTCCAGAAGTAATAAAAGGCGCACTTGCTTAACAGAATTTGTAGTCAGATTAACGTTTAATTTACATGTAAGTACTTTATGGGTAGTTTTGACAACAAAATCGGTTACAGGTAGAATTGAAATTACCATTTCGTTCTTATTACCTCGTCTCCTAGACCATATATAACGCAACAGTTTTTGTGAATGCATTAAGTCGTTGTGAAGAACTCGAAGTGTGAAGTGCTAATTTGAGATAAAAAAATATTTAAAAAAAAATCATTCCAAATCAAGAAGTTTACAATGAATCCACCATCCTCTACACCGCAAGATGAAGCAATAACAACATCAACAACTATCGAAAACCCAATGAGTCATATACCCAGGCATGATGTTACTGTTTTTGGTGTGTCTACTGATTTGACTGATCTTAATTTACCAACCCATCTGGATATCTTGAGATATTATTTTTACTTGAGCGAACAAAAAAAGTTGTCCTATAAAGCATTCACTATTCAAGTACAAGATAAGTTGATTGGAATTTGGGAAAAACTTGGTATGGAAATAATGCTGAAAAAAAGTGTATGTAATAAATTGAATAGATTGCTTGACAAATATCAAGAGCAAATCAAGAGAAGAAACAAACCCCAACAATTTACAGAGTATGTAAAATCTCTGGAAACAATTTTTTTCATTGGAACATGTAAATGCGATTTGAAGGCAGCTCCATGTGCATGCGGTTTGGTTCCCGAACGCCTCAAAGAGTTTATGCACGATCAACATAATCAGAGAAGTCTAACAATGGATGGATTTGCGATGGAAATTGAAGAGCAAGGAGCAACGTCTATCTCATCAATGCCAACATACCAAGATCCCGATGATTCAACATACGCACCGCCACCGGTTCAAGAAGATTTGGATATAAGCACAAGTTCACAATAGACACAGAGATACGATTGTTTTAACTTTGCCTTGGTATGTGACAGATTTGGCGTGCCTGATAGAGTATCATCAGCAATGGGAACAGCTCTTTTCCAAGATTTTAAAATGAAAGATATCCATGGCAAACCTCTCATCATGGATAAATCGAAAGTTCGCCGAGAAAAAGAGAAATGCAGACAAGAAGTGCTTCGCAAACGGTTAGATGATACCAATTTGTTAGCATTTTCATTCGATGGCAGAAAAGATGATACTTTAACGAGAGATACAATTGATGAGAAGTATCATACTAGAATGGTAAAAGAACCTCATCTTGTTATTTTGAGAGAACCGAATTCTGAATTGATTGGTTACGTAAGACTGGAACATGAAACCGCTGAATACAAAACAACCAAATTAAATGATTTTTTCAACGATAAAAATATATCACTGGATGCATTAATTGGCATATGCACTGACGGTGAGCCAACAAACACTGGCCCAAACCGTGGAATTATACGACGATTCGAATTGCTGTTAAAAAGACCATTGCATTGGTTCGTTTGCCTTCTACACTTCAACGAACTTCCGTTTCGGCATTTGTTTGAAGCTTTGGATAAATCAACCAGCACTGGACCAAGATCGGCAACCGGAAAATTGAGCCGTCAAATCGAAACTTGTGAAACTCTTCCGGTAAGTTATTGCTATCACTCATTTATTATAATTGTCAACCGTTTTTAATTGTTTTATTTTTATATATTTTCAGGTGGTGGACGGCTTTCAGAAAATTGAGTTGAAAAATATGCCCCCTGCTCCAGAAAAAATTGAATTTTCCACCGATTCCAAGTACTTATACGACATGGCCCATGCAATTTCTAGCGGCGTGGTTTCAGTGGATCTGGCAAACATCAAACCAGGGAAAATTGTACATTCTCGGTGGCTCACCAAGGCCGCTAGACTATTACGATTATATGTGACAACGGAAAATCCAGATGCAAATTTAAGAATACTGGTTGAATTTATAATTACATGTTATGTGCCAATGTACTTCAATATCAAGTATTACAGCTCTGTCGTGTACGGTAGTAGATTATTTTTCAAATTCATTAGTTGGTCAAGATTTCTAGAACCTCGTTTACGCAAAATTGTCAATAAAGTAATTACAGATAATTCATATTATGCGCATTCGGAAAATATCTTGTTATCAATGTTGTTTGATGATAGCAAAGAAAAGCGCGAGCTTATAAAAAACCAGATATAAACTTTTATTGCACACGTTACACGGAAATGATCAATATGAATGACATAAATGACGTATTTGAACCACCATTCACGCGAAGCATTCCATACGATACTTTGAAAGAATATTTAAATCAAGATGATCCACCGTTTAATGATCCAAAAATTCCATCACACATACAAGAAACAGAACGACACGTTCAATTGCTAGCTAGCGTTTCCAAACGAGTTATACCGGAAAATGTAGAGGCTGTTATGGCGACGACATTAGAGAGCCGTGCGAAATTGCCCAGACTTGAAAGCAAAAAAGACATCAAACAGTAATTTTTTATTTTTTCTTTTCTATTACTAAGTTAAATTAATTTTTTCATTTACATATATTCTGACTAAATAAATTTCTAAGGAGAAAAAATAAATAAAATAATAAAATAATAAAAATAAATAAAATAAATAAAAAATAATAAAATAAAGTGCCAAAAATGGTGATTTTTTAAAATGTTTGTATGGGGAACCCCCCAGGGGAGTTCCAGGGGGTGTGCCACTGGCATGGGTGAATCGGCCCTCCAAAGTTAGTGGGGGTCGGTCATACATTTGGACTCGATTGGGGCACTCTAAATGGGTCAAAGTGTGATTTTTCAAAACTTGACCCTACGGGACAAAAGTCAACAGTTGGGGGGGTAGTAGAATTCGTTTCAGAGGTATGGTTCCTTCGACAAATTTTCTTATTTTGGTCCCTAGAATACGATTTTCCCTGAGCCATTTTTTTGCCTCCCCACAAATCGACCCGACCTATTGGGCACCTATTGGGACTTTATTTATTTTTAAGTTTGTTCGAAAATTAGCTTTATTTTTCACCAAATTAAAGAGCGCCGAAATTTGACTTACTCAAATTTGGAAATTTTAGTAAGATTTGGGAGCTTCGATTGAAAATTAACCAAATCAATAGAGATGGAACTGTTCTAAAGTTGACTTAAGCTGGATATGGGTGCTTTAGTGTATTTTCATGTTATCGATCTTTCCCTTAATTCAACTTTTTAAAAATATTTGGGCATTAATGGTTAGTTAACCGGTATATACAAATATTAGGTCCTTTGGTTATTCCTTACCATCTGGTTGGATTACTGTGACATTTTACTCTGTCGGAGCTAAAGTAATTTCGAACATAATTTATAACGGTCGAGTCTACAGATGGAAACTGTGGCGTTCGACTCTAAAGCAGGACAACTTTAGCATTTGGAAATTTATAAAACTTTCCATTTTTTATCTAATGTGTTAATGTAAGTTAAATAATCTTCAGTTTTGAATATGTGTAATATTTTCGAGTAATTTTGAATTAAGGATATCTCTCCTGTTTGGATGATAGTGAATCCATTTCCTTGATTAAGATCGGTTGTTAATAGCTTTTGTGCTGCAGCTAGGTTGATCATCAATAGGATCGATAAGGACTTCCAAAGATCTGGAAATATATTTCCTTTGTTTAATGAATTGATCCTTATGAAATTCTTGATTATTATTAGTGTATTTTTATTATCTGTTTTCTTTACGTTAACTTTCTTTACTTTCTGATCTAATTTGTTTTTGTATGTCTTCACATAGTTAGCCCAGCAAAAAACGTGGAAGTGATCTTAAGGAATCAATTTTTCATTGATTCCAAAGTATCATTAAGTTCTGATTTTCCGCTTCTAAAGCAGTTCTTTTTCACAACTTCCGAAAATGTGATTTTGAAGGAAATTAAGTCTTTCCAAATCTATATAACTACAGATATTTCCATATAAATTTAACATTTATAACTGTGGTTAAGCACTTAACTTTAATTATTTTGAGTTAAGTTGTCAGGTCCAAGTGATTTGCTTAAATTTTTTACGAACAAAAATTAATTCCCTTTCACCAATTAAAAAGAACATCAAAAGGATCATAAAAGAAAACTTCCACCCTATGACAACCCTATGTAAAATTCATTGGTTCCGATCCAAATTTTCACAATATCGAATCCAAATCACTGCTTCTTTTACTCTTCTTTTGACAATTTTTTTTTGCTGGGTAGAGTTTATCTCTTCATTCTTTCTATTTTTGTTTCTATATTCGCGTATTTTTCTTTTTTTATCTTCCATTCTTTCAAATATTTCTTGAAGGTTTATTTTATTGGAAAAATGTAAGTCTATAGGTTTTTTACCTGTAGTGAGGTGAAGTAAATTATTATAATTGCTTAAGGCTTGTGTTGGTAAATCTATATTTAGATTGATATCATTTTCTATTTCTCTAATCTTTAATATTCGTATTTGTTCGTTCATTGTTCCATGAAATCTTTCGATATCTGAATTTCCTGTGTGTCGATTAGGTGTTGTGAAATTATATTGAATATTTTGTTTTTCCAAAAAATCAGTAAATAGTGGTGATTTAAATCCCTTTTCGTTATCTAGAGTAAGTTTTTTTGGTTTCTTCATTAAAATAAATAACTTCAGATAAGCTTTGATCAGTGTAAGAGTTGTTCTATCGGATATCTCTTCGATCATTGCGTATTTTGTGAATTTGAAAAGGTTCTGTTGGAGTTTCCGTGTTTTCAAAAGGTAGTTTAATAGGGTTTCGTTCATGCTTAAAGTTACAAATATGGCAGTTATTAATGAATTTAGTAATTTCCTTTTTCAGATTAGGATAGTAATAAATTTTCTTTAATTCCTCATGAGTTTTAGTTATACCTGGGTGATTATTATCAAGTCTATGATGTTTAGCAATTATTTCTATCATCTCTTCGTAACTTTTTCTGTTACAGTTTCGTAAGATACAAACACATCAGTTTTTATAATATTATTCGGATAAGATTGTCTTTCTTTAAATTTATTTTGAAGCGTTATTAACTCTTCTGTATTGTTACAACAAAGAGCTACTAATTTGTCAATTGTAATCTGATCTAATATTTGCGCTATTAGTTCAGGGTTTAAGTTTTCATAATTGTATCTTGTTCTTCTGTTTGAGAATACTATTTCCTTTTCAATATTACTTTAAATTCCCCTTTTAAGGACAATTTGGTTAGAAAAACTTTGGAAAGGTTTCTCGGTAGTTTTGAATAAGTCCATACTATCCTCTTCGGCGGAATGTATGGTTTGGTCATCATCATCAGGGATGATAGGAATATTGTCTAATATCGTCATTCTGTGGGGTTCCTTCAATTTTCTTTTTGGTCTAGATTCCTCCGTTAAATCTTCTCTATTATGTATATCTCTTAAATGTTTATTCAGTGAGCTAGTTGTGGCATATGTTCCATTACAAAGAGAGCATATATTGTCACCTAATCTGATTGCCTTTTCCCTTCGATTGACGTTAGTCTCCTGATCTCCTTTCCCTGTACGTGAGATATATCAAATTCATATTCATTGAGTTTGATTTTCCATCGGATAAGTTTAGAATTAGGTTCTTTGAGATTGGCTAACTATATGAGTGGTTTGTGATCTGTTTGAAGACCGAACTTTCTTCCATAGAGGTAATGTCTAAATTGTTTTACTGCCCATACTATGGCTAGGAGTTCCTTTTCTATAGTTGAATAGTTGCATTCATATTTATCCAACGTCCTAGATGCAAATGCTAAGGGTCCGTTTTTTTGAGATAAAACCGCGCCTAATGCATAATTACTTGCATCTGTAGTTAGAATAAATTTTCCATTAAAGTCGGGGTATTTTAGAACCATGTTCGACATTAATATATTTTTAAATTTTTCGAAAGCTTCTTTATAGTCCTTATCATTTACATTGATAATTGAATCCTTTTTAAGGCGGATCAAAGGTTTAGCTATCTTCGCATAATCAGGTATAAATTTACGATAATAACCACTGAGTCCGAGGAAACTTTGTATTTCCTTAATGGTTTTCGGAATAGTTTGACGTTTTATGCTGTCTATTTTATGTGGATTAGGGCTTATGCCATCTTTTGTGACTATGTGTCCTAAGAATTCGGTTTCCTTCTTTAAGAAATCTGATTTATTTGAAGATATTTTGAGGTTTGCTTTCCTCAATGTTTTGAATATTCTTTCCAAATTATCGATGTGTTCCTGTAGTGAAGTTGAGAAGACCAAGATGTCATCCATGTACACGATACAGATTCTATTTACATGTTCCCTTAAAAAGTTATTCATCATTCTTTGGAATGTCGCCGGAGCGTTTTTCAGTCCAAAAGGCATTCTTGCAAATTCAAAATGTCCATTGTGAGTTGTGAACGCAGTTTTTTATCTATCTTCCGGTTCTACTTCTATTTGATAAAATCCTTTAGTTAGATCTAAAGTTGAAAAATAATTTGCTCGTCCTAGCTTGTCTAAGACGTCGTCAATTCTAGGGATAGGATATTTATCTTCTCTAGTGACTTGGTTTAATTTTCGGTAATCAATGACTATTCGCCACTCTTTGTTACCTTCTTTGTCCTCTTTTTTAGCAACAATCCATATAGGAGCATTATATGGGGAATTACTATGTCTAATTATGCCTTGTTCTAGCATTTCATTCAAATGTTTTTCCACTTCTTCAGTATGGGTAACAGGATATCTATAGGTTTTGGTATAGATTGGTCCGGAAGGTCCAGTATCAATTTTGTTTTGTATTTAACCTCATTAGTAAAGGTCAAATCGTCGCCTTTCTGATAGAAAACGTCTTCATGGTTCTGAATCAAAATTTTTATTGCTTTTGATTCTTCTGAATTAAGATGCTCTAAACGTAATGGGTCATTAATCCCTAAATATTCGATATTGAATAATTCTGGTAGTTGATTTAAATCTTTTGGGAGTATTTCCTCTGAATCTCCTTCAATACAATGGGAAAGTTTTTTCGTTGATTTTAATCTGTTTTGTTTCATAATTAATTAAGGAGTTATTTTGTTTTAACGTTAGATGTCCTAAAAGACCGTTAAAAAATTCGTGGAATTTATAGAGTCCAAAAGTAGTGTCCGAATTTAGAGGTAGTTGAATATTATTTTTGGGAATTGTGCCTTCATGGGTAATATGAAAATTTCCTGAACCGGTTTTAATTTGAATGGGTTTATTTAATTTTCTAATGAATTTAGGTGGACATTGGTCCAAATTGAGAAAATTTTCAGTAGATCCTGTATCAATTAGTAATCTAAGATTTCTTGTCTGTCCTCTGAGTAAAATATAGGGAAGTCCAAGTCGTTTGGGTTGTCGCTCAGAGAGGCTGGTACATGAAAATTTTCCTGATTCGTAATTTTCTACAATTTCGTCTTAATTCTGGTCAACATTATTTTTATAATATGTACACTTTTTTGGGGTTTGATGATGATTTTGTCTTCTAGTTTGGGTTGTGGTTGTGTCCATTGGTTCTGGTTGTGGTTGTTGAACATAATGTTGTTGTTGGTGAGACATCTGTTGCCAATTAGGGTTATTACCTCTATGTTGTTGGTTTTGCTGAGGGTTGTATATAGGGTTTTTCTTTTCCCGGACTTTTTCATTTCCCGGGACAGCGGGATTTTTTTCGGAATTTCCCGGGATCCCGGGAATTCACGCTCGTTAGAAAATATATAAATTCGACATATATTGTATTTGAAAAACTACTTTTTCGTTAAACACCGTTCGACAAAGTTTATCTTTTGGTTGTATCCATGAGAAAATGTTTTGAAAGGAGGGCTAAATATCCAAGTCTTCCACTTTTTCCAGGCCAATTCGTTTAACAATTTAAATCGTGAATTAGTATTTATGTAATATATTTATATGGAAGGCCGTCCTAATTAAAAAAAAACTCTTAGTAATATATTAACTAAATATTAATTTCGCGGTTCAAGCTGTTAAACGAATTGATATAGAAAAGTGAAAGACACGCTTATATTATTTTGATCCCTTTTTTCAGGAAATATTGGAATTGTTAATGGGTGCAAACTTGTGTCGAACCAGTTTTATAGTCAGAACTAAAATCTATTTTTTGCTTAAATATTTCTTATACATGAAATCCAACAATTTATATTTCTAGATATTTTGTTTTTTTCGATGCAGATTTTCAGAAGTATCCGTCTAGAATTAGTTTTATAAAAAAGTTTAAAAGTGAGCATTTTTCACAGAAATTTTTAGGCAAATTCTCCTAAATTGTTTTATAAAAGTAGACACTAAAATATTATTTATATGCCACAACTCCTTAAAAACAAATTATTTAATTTTCATATTTAGTTGCATTTTAAATTACCATATAAAAAATTCAAAATTATTTGAAAAAGCATCTGATGTATTTGTTATTTTAAAAATTAATAATATTTAAAAAATATATTTAAAATAAAGGAATAGCAATTGAACTTTAAATGAAATTATTTGAAGTAAAAGAAACTCAAAATACTTATGTTAATTCAAAATACGAAAAAATTACTATTTTTTAACTTTAATCCCTAGTTTATTGGAGGTATTTGGAGCTGAAATAATGATTCTGAAATGTTGTATAAAGATTTTCGGTACGATTTTACTTCAGTACACGTCTAAAACATATAGGCAAGGTCGCAAAATCTTTCCGAGAATCTTGTAGTTTCCCTACGGGGAAAGGGACCGGTCCCAGATGACACGCAGGATAGGTCCCAAGGGGGCGGAGACCGGTCGCTGATCGGTCTTTTTGTTTGAAAGAGACATATCACTTTAACATGGCGTTGTCATTGGAAATTACCAATTGCCACATTTTAGACACATTGTGGCAGTAAGGTGGTGTATCTAAAAATAGCTTTTCAAATAAACTAATAAAAAATTAAGAATTAAAAATAATCTACTTGGCGTTGAAGTAGGGCTCGATAACACAACCTCCTGCTTGTAAGGCAAACGCTCTACCGTCTGAGCTAACGTTGCTTATGCGTGATGGCTGGCTGATGGTTAAGTTATATGTTTTTCGTTTCTGTTCAAATAAAAAAGAGAAAGAAAAAACAAACACACACAGCAAATAAAAAAACATGGAAAAGAAAAAAATAGAAAAGAAAACAACATTAACACACACAAATATGGTGGAAGTGCCCTGAATATGCCCCCGATTGACCGGTCATGGGATAGGTCCCTTAATGGCAGTTGACTTGTTTTTTGCGTTGGCCATAATTAAATTAAAAAATCAATTAAAAATTAGAAAATTACCTCAAAAACTCTGATAATATAAATAAAAATTTAAAAATTTCCCATTATGTTAAAATGAAAATTTAAATGAAATACCAATTGTTAAAACTAAAACAGCTTTAACATTAAAAAACCGTTGAAAATACAAAACTTAAAATTTCTTAGCAAAACATTATAGAAATTTAAAATAAGAGCTAAAATAAGCAAATCGTGAAAAAATAAAGTTAAAAATAAATAAAAGAGTAAAATAAATAAAAAATATTTTTAAAAATATGCCGCGAATTTTGTTTTTATTTAGGTATCGGTCAAGTTTTTTAAAAGCAACAGTGAAAATAACGGATCAGAAAATACGTAGAAAATTAATTCATTATCTATTGTTCATATTTGTACTAATTTAGTAATATGCCTTCGGTTGACCGGTCACGGGATAGGTCCCTTGGCAATTGACTCCTCATTCCCCGTAGGGTTAAAACAGCCTATATAAATATTGCTTTATTTGAACAAATATCATCATCTTAAAGAAGAAAAAAATTCCCGAAGGACAAGTATTTTAGTTTGTAAATTTGGTAATTGCTAATATAATATTTTTCGGTTTAACTAAACCAAATTCAATTGGCATCCAAAAACAATTTGGCTTAATTCAGTTTATTAAATTTTAAACCGTATTTTTTAATTTCAAATATTCTTTATTTAAATTAATTTAAAAAAATCAATGCTTTATGTTCACTTTAGTGAACAATGAAGGTTACCCAACCCTGGCTCTAACGTCTTCGAGTATCGAACCAACGCAAAGCGGCAGCCAAACCCACCACACACAACAGCTGTCGGCCTTTGTGTTTGGTTAAAAAGTCAGTTCGTAAACTACCACAACCTACTCAACATCTGATCTCCTTTTGTGTGTGCTACGTCGGCAAAAAATTGGAAACCCTCAAACAGCCATTGAAATTAAGCAAAGTGTTTTAATTAAAGATTAATTAAAATATATAAACTACTGTGAAAACTTAGAATATTAACTTCAAACTAATTAACCCAAAATCCGTTTGTAAATTGAAATCCAAATACATATATAATAAATATACAAACAAATATATTATAACGTTTAACTGAGACTATATAAATTTCTTATTTGGAAGGCACTATTTACGCGGTAATGTACACTAACCCCAAACAACTAACCCTCTCCCTCTAACCCGTTTCTTCACTTTAAATTTAAATAAAGCTTCTAAAATTGCAATAAAACTAGCTAAAACTACTGTAAAAGACTAAAAAAAAATCCCGGGAAATCCCGCATAAAATTGCCGGGATTGCGGGATTCAAAAAAGGGCGGGATTCCCTGGAAACCCGTCCCGGGAATTCCCGGGACATAAACCCTAGTTGTATATCGTTGGTGTCCAATTTCTGTTGAGCTGTTGGTTTGGATTGCTCTTGGGTTGTCCTTTTTGTTGTTGATTATTTTGATGATTACTTGTTGTTGTAGGCTTTCTTTTTTCCTCTGTTAGAAATCCTGATTGAGATAATTCATGGATGGCTTCTTCCATTGTTTTTGGTTTTAAAGCACATAATACTGTTCTCATGTGTACTGGTAATCTTGTGATAAAGATTTTTAGAGCTGTTTGGATATTTCTTTGAATATCTTGCAGGTTTCCTTCTTGTCTGGATTTTTGATTCAGCATTGCTAACTTGTGTAATATGAAGTTGTAATAGTCTAAGGTATTACCTCGATATTGTGCTGCTCTCAGTTCTTCGTATAGTTGATCGGATGTTTGAAATCCTCCGAAATTAGTTTCTAGCATTGCTTTTATGTCTGTCCAGTTGTTTAAATGTGGATGTATTTCCATTGCTCTTCTAGCTTTTCCAGTTAGTTTAGATTTTACGATGTTTATGCACATTCTTTGAGCTTGTGCATTATAGGCCAAGAGTGTGGGTAAAATATCATCGACGTTGGTACAAAAGGTTGACAAATCTTCTTTTCTACCATCGATTCCCTGTATTTTTTCCAAATACGTTAGTGGATTGATGTCAAGCGCTCGTCCTTGTCCTCCACCTGCTACTGCTGCTAGCGCAGGATTTCCTGGGTTGACCGACATTATTCGTTATAGATTTTATTTTCGATAAATATTTTTTACGAATTTTATACTTTTTTTAATTTTAGCTTAACAAATATTTCGTTACTATTATTTTCACTAATAGATTTCTCATTCACAGTTAGCACTTGATATCCTTAATATTCGTTTAAGGATGTTAGCGTACCGTAAGTTCTTATTTACAGGGATAACAAAACTATTTTGTTATCCTACCGACTGCGCCAATTTTGAATACGGATGAATTGAAAGAAGTTACTCTCAACTTTTTCAGTATTACTTTTTTGAGAAATATATTTAACCGTTTCCTAATATTCGCTTAAGAAAAGAAATTAGACGATGTCTCTTTGCTGGTAAAATAAGTTCTGTTTATTAAATTTAGTTGTTCCTCTATTTATAAAATTTGCAATACACATAATATAATATACATCCTGATAAATAAACACAGGTAGGTGATCGTTTATCGCTACCTGATCCCAGCAAAATCTTTCATTACCAAATAAGTGGTTATATAATAGAAATTCATAGCTCCGCACAACTTATTTTTTGGCGTCTAAGCTCATTATTTTTGTTTGGCGTGGTCGTTTTTATAAGTAGTCATGCTTACCCGCTCGCTTACGAAAAAATGAGAAATAAGTAGTTATGAGATTTTGAATAATAAGTGGTTACACACATGCTTACAAAAAGTTGAATTATAAGTGGTTATCCGATTGCTTACTTGATTCTTAAAAATAAGGAGTTAAGCAAATACTATTAGCTTAAGAAAATACATTCAGAAAAATTTAAGTTTTTTCTAATGTGTTATTTTAGGACTCGTCATAAAAATTTAAATATAAAACATATTTATATATAATAAATAAAAATGTATAAAATTTAACTGTGTAAAAAGTATTTATTTAAAATATTACGAGTAAGTCATTATTTTATATTTAGAAACAATGAATACAATAGGCCGTTATTAGGAAGTCATTATTTTATATTATAAAATAATGCAGAAGGTAATGATATATCATTTTTGGTAATGCTGATAGTAATGAGGTGTCATTACCAATATTTTGCTGGGATGTTTCTTCCTAAACACAGAATAAGTTTTTATCTGTTTCAAAGGAAAGGTACTAAAAGATTATATTGCTAATACATTTGGTTATTATTATTAATTATGGGATTTTCCCTTATGTGATAAGACTTAAAAATACATTTGGTCAATATTATTAATTATACTATGCGACAGTGAAAATCGGGATGGGATGAAAGCAAAGGGAAATGTTATATCGGTCAAAAATAAGTTATACGTGTCCCGGCGTTTCGCTGGGTCACCCCTAGGAATCGAGATATATCTTTTTTTTGACATAACTCGAGAACCACTAGTCCGATTTTGCTCAAACAATTTTAAAAAAATTAAAAATTACAATTCCTTTAATCTGTTCATATAACGTTTTTCTATATACTCAACAGTTTTGCCGGTAAAAATAAATGTTTGTTACCGCTACCATAAAAATCAATAACCTTTTGTTTCTTACTTTTTTTTAATATTTTAGGCAAAAAATATTTTTTTCTTCATACATTTATTTTTACCGGCAAAACTGTTGAGTATATAGAAAAACGTTATATGAACAGATTAAAGGAATTGTAATTTTAAATTTTTTTAAAATTGTTTGAGCAAAATCGGACTAGTGGTTCTCGAGTTATGTAAAAAAAAAAGACCACCAAAGGTCAAATCGATATATCTCGATTCCCACGATATATCTCGATGACCCAGCGAAACGCCGGGACACGTATAACTTCTTTTTTACCGATATAACTTTCCCCGGTAGTTTGAACCCTTCCCGATCACTGACCCCTACCATTTGTCTCAAAGTGTTATATGTTTTTCTATTATGTGATAAGACTTAAAAATACATTTGGTTATTTATAACTAGTACAGTTTGTCAAGATACTTAATATAATTATTCAAAAGGGAGTTTCCGCTCATTCGTAGAGTGAGTTAATATAACAAAGTAAAGTAGATTTCAAATTCTAGCATTTGTATATTTAAAAAAAATATTTCAAACTTGAATTTTTGTTTCCCTTTTGCTGGAGTATGCTATTGAAATAAAATGTAATTAAAATTGTATTCAAACCTTGAAACTGGAAAATGGGCTGGAATTGAACTTGTTTTCAACTTGAATTCAAGTGAAATTGTTTATAGGGTATGTATCATACATGGGACTAATTAATTAGGTGGACTAATTAATTGATGATTTCATTACCATTGCATTGATACCAATTGTAATGAAATTATTTTCATTACCATTGTTTTAATTAATGGTAATGATTCTAAAATTTAATTTCATTGATTAATGACAATGATTTTAAATTGCATTACCATTGATAATGAATCAATTAAAAAAAATAATTGCCATTGACAGAAAAACGTAAAAATGGAGTAAAAATCGCTGAAATCGAAGATGGAATATGCTCATTCAGGCTCATGCTGATTTGAAATTAAATATTACTTTCCATGCCATTGTTATTTCTATCCAGGTAAAGTTTAACGGAATGGAATGGATCCTCCTTAAAAAATTATGTTTTATAACTTCCCCGGCCAAACCCGTTGTTCGTTTTCATTTGTCTGAATTTTTTTATAAACAAATGGTTTTTAATCAATTGTAATTAGTGTTTTTATACATTAGTGTAATTTCATTACCATTAGTAATGATTTTTCTAATGAAAAATATTTCATTACCATTAAATGGTAATGATTTTTTTTTTCATTGTCATTAGTATGAACTAATGGTAATGAAATTTCGATGGTAATGAAAAATTCCCATGTATGGTATGTATACAAAAAAAAAAATATTAAAAATTAGGAGAATTAAGAAATCTAGAAATTTTTGTATTTTTTAAAACGAGCAAAATGTTTCACCCCATCAGAGCTCCTAAAAAATTCACTTATTCGATTTTCATTTCTGAATGATTAAATACCTAAAACCTATTTCTAAGAATCGTATGAATTCTTAATGCACCTAATGCAATCATTAAATTCATTTGATTCGATTGTCAATCAATTTGTTCATTTGAAAATATTCTTATGACATTAGAAGGTGGAATAGGCCTGTAAATAACTTTAAAATAATATTCGCTTTAAAACGAAGTCAAATACGATATTCAGGGACTTTAAATTCTGAACCCTAGACCCACAGAAATAAACCTGTAAAAATAGCAGAAAAAGCTACTAAAAATTAAGCAAAAATGGCCTTACAAAGAAACTGCTGAGATTAGCAGATTTTATTAATATATTTTTATATATTTTTTATATTTAACTTTTAGTTAATTGAAATTAATAAATTTTACTGTAAAATCTGCATAAAATATTAATATTAGTAGAGTAAAAATAGCAAAAATAAACTGTTTTATCAACAACATTTTTGTTGCTTGTAAGTTAAATTCAGTTGAATGAAACTAGCAGCCTATCCCGCTAAAATCAACGGAAATGGTTGCTAAAAATAGTAATCTGCTGATTTCAGAAGAGTAAATTTTTATTCGTATTAAAAGATTTCTGCATTTTAAATTTTTGGTGATTTTTAGTCTACTAATTATTATTTATTACTAATTTTAGCAGGTTAAATTGTTATTTTTGCGGCACTACATATGCTCCACTGGGAATTAAAGGATTAAATATATAAGTTGTTATTTTCTTTTAACTAAAATTTATTCAAATATAACTAAAATTTTGTATATGTATTTAACAGTTTGGTTTTTGCTGTTTTTATCTTAATAATATTTTACAAAAGAAATCTTATAGAATTTTTTTATGCAACGTAATTTTTAGTAGTTTTAACTAAAATATTTACGTTTTTCTATTGCTGTATGAGTTAGATATAACAGAACTGTTTATTTTTATGAGTTTTTAGTTGTTAATTTATAATTATAAAAAAATTAAATAAAAAAAATTGTTGGTACTATAGAGGTCAAAAGAGTACTATTTTTTAAGCTGGTTAGTACTATTTTAAAAATCCCATTTATCATCCCTGGGTTACGCTGCAATTATAACAACAGCAATATCCGACCACTACAGCACAGGGATGGAAAACATGGTACAATTGTACTTTTTTTGGTACATTTTGACTTCCGTTGGTACCGTGGTACTACCGCAATCCATTTGGTACAATTTCAAAAATTTCCAAATTTAAAATTCTTGTATTAAATGAACTTGCCAACAAATATTCGTAATGCAGACGTGGACTGAAATCATTCTAACAAAAACTTGTAACATTTATATATGAGCAAAAACTACCTGGTTATTGCCTCTTGTAGTTTTTAACTTGTCAAAAGGCATACAAAAAAACAAGCAAAAACTAGTTTGGTACAAAAACTATGTGGTTTTTGCTCAATAATAAATGTAGTATTATTATTTTTCCGTAATCAGCTCATCAATACGCGTCGATTGAGTGCTGCTACTACATAAAATTCTATAATTTTTGAAAAGTAAAAAAAAATATTACATCGTTTTCTTAGGACGCGTAACTTATTTTAAAAAATAACTTAAAAAAAAACGTTAACAATATATTTTCATATAAATTTGATTTTCACAACTATAGGTTATTATTTTAATATAAGTCTTTGTGTCGTACAGAATAGTATTTCATGCAAGCTTGACCTCGATCGCACGTAATTATACCCTACACCACTATGTGGTCAGGGTATTATAAGTTTGTGCTGATGTTTGTAACACCAAAAAATATTGGTCGTAGACCCACCTTATAGTATACCGATCGGCTCAGATTTTTTTTTTATTTCGATTTAACGATGTCCGTCTGTCCGTCCGCCCGTCTGTCTGTCCATGCAATCTTGTGCGCACTCTACAGGTCGCAAATATTAAGATATTTTGATGAAATTTTGTACGCAGACATATGTTGGCCCAAGGACGAACAAGTTTGATTTTGGTGAACATCGGTCCATGTTTAGACCTAGTGCCCATATAAGGGTCCTACCAAAATTATACTTTTTATACGCTGCAGGTCGCAAATATTAAGATATTTTGATGAAATTTGGTACACAGACCTATGTTGGCCCATTAACGCAGCCTATTGATTTTGGTGAACATCGGCCCATGTTTAGACCTAGTGCCCATATAAGGGTCCCACCAAAATTATATTGTTTATACGCTGCAGGTCGCAAATATTAAGATATTTTGATGAAATTTGGTACATAGACCTATGTTGGCCCAAGGACGAAGCCTATTGATTTTGGTGAACATCGGTCCATGTTTAGAACTAGTGCCCATATAAGGGTACCCCCAAAATTGGCTTGGTTACAAACTGCAGGTCGCAAATATTAAGATATTTTAATGGAATTTGGTGCGCTGCCTCACATTATAGAAAATTTTGACACAAGCCCCATTTTAACCCATTCGAATTTCGGATCCAAACAATACACCAGACTGGTGTAGGGTATTGTATAGTCGGCATGCCCGACTTTAACCTTTTTACTCGTTTTTATATCAAAATATTGGTGAGGGCTGAAAAACTACAACTTTTGTAGAAGAATATTTTCTGCAAGTTTGATATTGTTCGGACAAATTTTCTATATATGAACAATTTTGGTACCGTGAGGGTCGAAAAAGTACAATTTCTTTTTGTGGTTGGTACAAAATGAAAAAACTCATTTCGATCCCTGCTACAGCATTCTATGTTGTTTAAGAGACGAAAGCACAGAGAGCGAAAATAACCTCCAGGGATTGCCTAACTTTTGGATGGCTCCTCAGGGAGTCTCAAACGTTTTTTGTAACAATAATGTTATCGATAAGAAAAAAGTTGATAATATGATAAAAGAAACAAACTGGATAAATCTACTTAATGATGCAAATAATATAAACTATTTGTACAATCATTTTAATAAAAAATTTAGTGATATATATGACAAGTCCATGAGTATCGAAAGAATACGTAAATCGAGAAAATCAAACCGATGGATAAATAGTGAGCTAATAATGTGTTGCGAGAAAAGAGATAAACTTTACCGAAGATGGCTCAATAACAAAAATAATAAAATATATGAACAAGAATATAATAAATTCAGAAATATGTTAAATAAAAAAATAAATTATACAAAAAATAATTACTGTAGAAAAAAGTTTATTGAAAATAGAAATAACATGAGAATAACTTGGCAACTTATAAATGAAATAAATGGTAAAAAAGTTTCGAATCTGAATGAAATCATAATAAAAAATTTTAAAAACACGAACCTTCAAGAAATTTTAAAAAATGTTGCTATGAACTTGAAAGACAATGTACAAAAAATTTTACATACATGTAACAAAATAATATTAACATACACAAAACCAACGATATCAAACTCTATGTTTATCGAAAACACTAATGAACTTGAAATAAATAATATCTTAAAACCCCTCAATGTTAATAAAAGTCCGGGTATAGATGGCATTAGAGTACACACAGAAAATAAATTGGTTGGAATTCTATCGGAACCAACGAAATATTATTATTATCATTATTATTATATTATCATTCAATAATTTTAATTGCAGTTATTTAAAATTCATCATCAGGAAAGTTATATTTATTTGTGAACAAAAAATATATATGATGAACCAAAACACTGCCACATTATCCAAAATATTGGCTTTTCTAACCAATATTGAAAAATTACTAACTTCCACATTACCTTCAATACCAACAACCACCAATTTATCGAAGATTTAGTCATTTGAATAAAATATCGGCATCAACAATTTAGTATCAGTTGTGTTGCAATAAAATCGATCACTCTATCCAAAGTATTAGTTTTTCCAATCAATTTAAATTTTTTTTTTAACTTTAGTAGCTTTAACCATTAATTTCCATTATTTTGGTAATTGTAATAATATATTGAGACAAGGAGCAGAAATTTTATTTATCATAATAAAATTTTGGAATCTATAATATTTTTTCGTTTCATAAATATGCGTGTTTAAATTCTAAGTTAGACAACAACTAAACGTAAGTATTTGTGGCGCAGGAGGTAGAGACACAGCCTTAAGGTTAAATTAGACGTGCCATAACGCCATAGCCGTAACCATAACGCCATATCAGACAACCAAAATTCAATTGGTTTCTATGGTTACGGTTATGGCGTTATGGCATGTCACCAATAATCGTATACATTGTAGCCCATAATATTGGTTTGAACAGCTGTTTTATATGGTTATGGTTATGGCACGTCTAATTGAGCCTTTATAGCCTTAGAGATTTGAGTTCAAACCTCAACCAAGGCATTACTTGTTTTTTAAAATAATTTTTTTATTGATTCAAATTAAAAGACACAATGGATTTTCTGTTGTGAATATAATTTTATTCAAAAACAAAATATTCAAATTTTCAACCTAGAAATTAAAATTTGAAATTTGACAAAAAAAATTGATGTCGAGTTTAGCCTAGAGGAAAAGCAATGGGCTGACAAACACAAGGTCGCCCGTTCAATCCCAGTTCGCGATATAAATTTAAAAAAAAATTTTTTTTTTATTCAAATTAAAAGACACAACTGATTTTCTGTTGTTGATATAATTTTATTTATAGACAAAATATTCAAACCTGAAGAAATTCAAATTTGAAATTTGACTAAAAAAATTTAAATAGAGCTTAGCTTAGAGGGAAAGCAATGGTCGGGGGTTCGATCCCAGTTAGCGAAAAAAAAAATTTTAATTTTTAAATAAATTTTGTGGAACGTGTTTTTCTATTTATAGAATTTATAATCCACAAACATTAAAGTAATCTATTAACACAACAAAAATTCAAAAATTGTAAATAAATTTCGGTAGTTACAATGGTATTAAAAATAAATAAAAGTGATTGTACCTGGAACTACAAAAATTCGGTTGGCGAAAAATTCGGTTGGAACTACGAATCTGTTTTCTGTGTGTAAAAGACTTAAAAACTAATGCAAATATGCTAACACCAATAATAACAAGAATAATTAACGAAATTTTGAATAGCGGTTATGTGCCTGAACAGCTTAAAACTTCAGTAGTTCGTCCCATATATAAATCGGGTTCGAAAAATGACTACAACAATTATAGACCCATATCTATACTCCCAGTAATAGAACAAATCGTGGAAGAAGTAATTGTTAGACGGCTTACGGATTTCATAGAAAAATTTAAAATAATTAACAGCAACCAATTTGGTTTTCAAAAAAATAAAAGTAGCAATAAATTTCTCGGAAACTTTGCATCCCATAACAATTCGTGCCTAACTGAATATCTACACTGCCTAAGGTTATTCGTGGACTTCAGCAAAGCTTTCGACACTTTATCTCATAAAAAACTATTAGAAACGCTAGAAAGAATCGGAGTACGTGGAACTTGTTTACATTTCTTTAGAAGTTACTTGGAATGCAGAAAATTCAAAGTAAAAATAAGTAACAATATGAGCAAAGCAGTAGATATAACACACGGGGTTCCTCAGGGCTCTAAATTAGGGCCTATCCTTTATTTGTTATATACGAATGATCTTATCACTACACTAAAAAATAGCACTTCATTTGCGTATGCAGATGACACCGCGATCATCGTAAATAATAAAAGCACAGCACATGCAACCAAAATAATGCAGGATGAATTGAACAAAGCAACTAAATGGTGCCATGATAATGGATTAATAACACTATGCGACAGTCAAAATCGGGATGGGATGAAACCAACGGGAAATGTTATATCGGTCAAAAACAAGTTATACGTGTCCCGGCGTTTCGCTGGGTCACCCCTAGGAATCGAGATATATCTTTTTTTTGACATAAGTCGAGAACCACTAGTCCGATTTTTCTATATACTCAACAGTTTTGCCGGTAAAAATAAATGTTTGTTACCGCTACCATAAAAATCAATAACCTTTTGTTTATTACTTTTTTTTAATATTTTAGGCAAAAAAAATTTTTTCTTCATACATTTATTTTTACCGGCAAAACTGTTGAGTATATAGAAAAACGTTATATGAACACATTAAAGGAATTGTAATTTCTAATTTTTTTAAAATTGTTTGAGAAAAATCGGACTAGTGGTTCTCGAGTTATGTCAAAAAAAAAGACCACCAAAGGTCAAATCGATATATCTCGATTCCTAGGGGTGACCCAGCGAAACGCCGGGACACGTATAACTTCTTTTTTTTTACCGATATAACTTTCCCCGGTAGTTTGAACCCTTCCCGATCACTGACCCCTACCATTTGTCTCACAGTGTAATCAATGCTAGTAAAACTAAAATCATGCATATTAAGTCACGTCACTTTAGATACGAGGCAATTAATATTAAATTCCATAACATCGATTGCACTCATAATGAAAATTACTCAAATAATTGCAACTGTAGCGAAGTAATAGAACTGGTAAATACATATAAATACTTAGGTGTTCATGTTGATCACAACTTTACATGGCGAATACATATCGAGGAAATCCAAAAACAACTTCGGAAATCATCAGTTATGCTATATCACCTAAGTAACTCAGCAACTTACAGCGTATTGAGGCAAACATATTTTTCTCTTTGCGAAGCATACTTGAGACATGGAATCACCGCATGGGGGAGTTCTACATTCTGTAGATCGTTATAGAGCACGCAAAATAAAATCTTAAAGATATTATGGAAAAATCTTCACAAATCAAAAAAATACAATACTAGTGATAACAGCGCAAGAACCAACAACACAAACAATACAATCATCAACGAAGAGTCAGTCATAACCAGGGTAAGGACTTTCATGCAAATGCATGTTTGTAGTCAGTGGCCCAAAAATGATTTTGACCAAATACTTTTCCGAATCAAAGAATTTGCAAAAAAATGGCATCGATTTGTTGTTGCATATTTTTGCATATTTTGTTATAAATGCATATTTTTGCATATTTTGCTCATTATTGCATATTTTTTTAATACTTTTAAATATGAAATTCGATTTAAGAATTTATACCTAAAACTAAAAAAATTCTAAAGAATTAATTATTTGGAAGCTCTGTTGGTAATACAACATTGTCATCCACTAACACATTTCTTATGTATATAATTTTAACACGTTTTCGGGTGTTATTGCTCACAAACAGAAAGTTGAAAAATTTTATAAAAATTATTTTAAGGAAACTTGTCCCCGAGCATTAATTTCTGCCACTTTTTTCTCTGAGTTACGAAAGTGAGTACGATTTTATAGTACACATATTTAAGTTCTATTTTATAATAAAGTTTTTTTCAGGTAAAATACCACACACCCTTAATATTTACAATCGACTGTAATTCTTTTTATTTTCACTGAATTTTCTAAAAATATATTTAACTATGTGTATTTGAAGACATATTCAGTGTGTTCGTTTACTCGAATTTCTTACTACTGTTACTAAAATTGCAAAGTTTACTTTTTGTATTGAATTTTTCCAGCTGTAGTAAATATAGTAACTTGTAGCAAGTAAACGATACGATAGCTTATTGTAACCGATACCTGAATTTTTACGTTTATGTTAGTTTTTAATATTTATAATTAAAAAAACATTTATTTTTAATTGCATATTTTTTGGTTTTTAGTGCATATTTCGTTATAAATGCATATTTAAGTTCATATTTTCTATTTTATAGTGCATATTTTAAGCGCATATTTTCGATTTTTTAGTGCATGAAAGACCTTGCCCTGGTCATAACAATAACAAGCAACAACATTAGAAATGTAAACAATCGAAGCAGCACCAACCAGAATAGTAGGGGAATGTCGTGTACCTTGGTCCTTTTTTTATAAAAAGTCCATTATCTCAGTAATTAACTTAGATAAAAACTAGCTTTAAAACCGAAATGTTGTATTTTTAAGCGTGCATAGATCTCCTGATAAAAAATTTTCCATTGATTGCCAAATTTAAAAAATATCGCCAATATTAATTTTTTTTAATTTCGATCCAAGGTACACTCATGTCGTGTACCTTGCAACAGTTAGAGTGTACCTTGGAATTTTTTTAAAAATTAGCAAAATAAAACGGTTTAAAGCAAACATTTCATATATTTATTTAATAAAATACTATTACAATAACTGTTGTGTATAAAAAGAAAAAAAAGGTAACTAAATATCAAAACTACGGATTACCTACACAAATTAGTTTAAACTAATGTACAACAATTTCGATAATTTAAATTATTTGTATATCGTAAAAAAAACTTATATTTCAAGAAAAAATATGACCGCACGGATGGAAGTAAAACTGTGAATAAAAAATTTATCAAAAATTATTTACATGCACCCAGGAAAAAGATTGGTTGGAATTCGATCAAAACCATTAAAATGAATTTGCCAGGACGTTATTTTATTTGCAGTTACCTATAATTGAATACTACACCAAAAATATTTTACTAAGTATTAAAAATATGGAAAATGAACTAAACAACAATCCTTTTAACAAATTATTGGTATCTCCAATCAATTTTAAAATTAGAATCAGTTTAGTAATTCTATGCAGTAGAAGCAGCCATTTATTTAGTGAATATACAAGAAAATTGGTGTTATCTATAACTTTTATTAAAAAAATTTCAATATTCGAAAGTGGTAACTACAAATACGGGTATCCTAATCAAATATGACCTTAAAGTCGAGTTTCTGTGGAACCAACCGAATTGTGGATTGTATTGAAAACACACACAACTATTGATTTGTATTGGTAAACGAATTTTTTACTATATTTGTTTTCCAAGCAAAACATATGAATTCAAAATTAGACTCCAAATTCAATAAGTGTTTGTGGTGTAGTCGGTAGAGAGTTGGCCTAGTACGCCGGATTTCCGAGTTCAAATCCCGGAAAAGACAAATATTTATATGTTTTTTTTTAAATTAAAATAAAATATTCATATGTATAAACAGTAAATATGGCTAAGAAAATTAAAAATAGACGTGGTGCAGTGGGTAAGAGTGTGAGCTATTAACCTGAATGGCCGGGTTCAATACCAGAAAATTAAATAAAATTTTGTGGAACATAATAATATTTATGTGGAACATAATATTGAATTAGACAACCGAATATTGGCTTTTACGACGAAAAATATAATTTAATATAAAGATAGTTGTCGTAACCGCACGAATTCGATTGGCAACAAATTCGGTGGCCACAACTGAGAATGTTTTCTGGGTGTGACATTTACAACAAGGTTTACTAATTATTATATGTTAACAAGGTTTACTTTACCTCAAAGTGTCACAAAAGCAATATTTTATCTTTTTAAAATTGTTCCAAGGTACACGCAAAAATCGAAAATTTTATTATTTATTAACAAATATATTACTTTATTAACTAATATATGTATAACTATGAGTCTATATATCTATTGCAAAAAATGACTTCAAAGTTTAATAATTTTTTTTTTTTTTTTTTTTTTTTAACTTTATTTCTTTATTTATTGGATCTTTCTTATTTCAGAAAATAACAATAAGTATTAAAATCTTAAATCAACTAATAATTTCTGGGTCTATTGCCATTGCAATAGAAAATCCATTTTTCGTTGCGTAAAATGTTCATCTTTCATGTGGTTCCGCGAGGGCCAATGTGTCGACCCTCTTGAGGCGAATATGTCCATTATAACATAGTAGATCCTGTGCAAGAGGGTTTGGATGAGTTGCCAGTTTTCGTACATATTTAGAGCAGAAGGTTTTTATTTCGTCGCGAACAAATGGAATATTAAGGTCCTTATGAATAATCACGTTATTAATATACCACGGGTCACCAGTAATTAGCCGCAATATTTTATTTTGTCGTCTTTGTAATTTTTCTATATTAGAAGCAGAAGCTGTTCCCCATAGTTGGATTCCATAAGTTCATATTGGCTTAATAATAGCTTTGTAGAGTAGAACCTTGTAGTTTAGGTTGAGAGCAGAATGGGGATAAAGGAGCCACTGAAGCTGTAAAGTTTTAAGTTTAAGTTGTGTGGATTTGGATTCAATATGTTGAGACCAGGTAAGGCGACGATCAAGGTGTATACCAAGATATTTTATGTGATTTTGCTCAGGGATATCGATGTTATTTATCTTCAATTTGGGACAGTTTCCCTTTCTCAAGGTGAAAGTAACATGTGCGCACTTTGTTGGATTTACTTTTATTTTCCACTTGTGAAGCCATTTTTCGAGTTCCTTAATATGAGCCTGCAGACAACTAGAAGCAATTACTGGATTTTTATGTACGCTTATAAACGCTGTATCGTCTGCAAAAGTTGACGTGTGTATCAGGTTATTAGTAGGCATATCTGAAGTAAAGAGTATATACATGAGAGGACCAAGTATACTGCCTTGGGGAACTCCTGCTGTGATTTTTCTTGAGTCTGAGATGTGGTCTTTGTACTTTACTACAAATGAACGATCCATTAAATAATTTCGCAGTAACTTGTGGGTATTTAGGGGTAACAAGGAGCTTATTTTATATAATAACCCATCATGCCAGACTTTGTCGAAGGCTTGAGAAATATCTATGAAGAGTGCTGAGCAATAGAGTTTGTCCTCGAAAGCCTTTCTGATAAGAGTAACTATTCGATGGACCTGTTCTATGGTGCCATGATCCTTTCGGAATCCAAACTGATGAACGGGAATGATGTGGTGGTCGTTTAGGTATGGGGTCAACGCATTTAAAAATAATTTCTCAAAGAGCTTTGATAAAGTTGAAAGTAAGCTTATCGGGCGATAAGATGATACTTGGCTAGCGTCCTTACCTGGCTTAGGTATCATAATTATTTCTGATATTTTCCATGATTTAGGGTAGAAACCAGTTCGCAAGATAGAATTGAAAATGAATAAAACTAGTTTAAGGGCAGATGTTGGTAGCTCACGAATCATTTTTCTTGAAATTTTGTCCACGCCAGGGGCTTTATTTGTTTTCAATTTTTTAACTGCTGAAGTTAACGACGAGAATCGAATTTTCATTGGGGAAACAACAAGGTCTTCAATATCTGGCAAAGTTATGTCTGAGCTAGAAATATTAGGCGTGAACACTCTTTCGAGGTGATCGGCAAAAACTTCTGCTTTCTCTTTATGGGACCTAGCCCAATTACCATCGCTATAACGAATAGCAGATTCGTATCTAGTTGGGTTTTTAAGTTTTTTGGTGACTTTCCAAAGACTATAATCCGTGGATTTAGTTGGATTTAGACCTTCTAAATATGCCTTTAGAGCTGACTGTTTATCCTCCAAAAGAGCACTGTGAAGGGTTCTTTGACAGTGGTTTAGTTGACTTTTCAAGGTAGGAGAGCGATGTAGTTGCCATTGTCTTCTAAGATTTCTCTTATCCTTTATAAGATTTTGAATAGTTGTTGAGTATTTATTATTTTTAGGGCCGTCGTAGCGTTTAAAAGGTGTAGCTACTTTAGCTGCAGTTGATAATGTTTCCGAAAACACGTTTATAGCATCTTGTATTTCATCATCGGATTTCAGTGAAATATTTTGAGATACGTGTGAGCTTACATACTTTCTATATTTGAGCCAGTTAGTATGTCTATTAGGGAAACAAAAAGGTTTTTCGATGGTTTGCCCATTAAGCATTGAAATAATAGTGGGAGAGTGGTCAGAAGACAGGTCGAACAAAGAGACTGCAGAAAGCTGATCGCGTCTGATATTTTTAATGACTGCAAAATCTATTAAATCAGGAGTCTTTTGTAGATCTGAAGGCCAATAAGTGGGCTGTCCTCCAGATATAACGTCAAGTTTAAGAGATGAGATAGCTTTTAATAGCTGTCTACCCTTAGGAGTAGTGAGTCGTGAGCCCCAGAACGTGTGCTTTGCATTGTAATCTCCTGCCGCTATAAATTTATTGCCTAGAGTTTTGTAGAAATTAATAAATTGATCGTCTGTTATTTTGTGTCTTGGAGGACAGTATAAAGAAGATATGGTGATATTTGTGGCCGAGAGGCATATTGATGAGGCTTAATTATGATCTGTTTTATATTCCAGCATTGGAAAATGGCTAATATGATTACTAATTATTATAGCTGCACCACCACACGCTTTACCACTTGGATGTTTTGTGTCGTATATAGAGTAACCTTTAATTCGAAAACAGTTTTTTAATGTAAAATGCGTTTCAGAAACCAGCAATATGTCAATAGACTGTGACTTTAGAAAACTTTCTACTTCTATCTTATGTTGGCTTAAGCCGTTTGCATTCCAGTAACATATTTTTATCTGGTTCATTGTTTAAAGGCAAATGCTTGAAGTAGCATACCCTGATTTCTTAACAACTCCTGCATCATGACTTGCATATTTGATATAAAGTTGTTCATAGTTTGTATCAGAAGCTCTATTGAGCTTTCTAAGGGCGATTTCTGTAATGATTCATTAGGAGTTCGAGATTCTGGGATTTTGTGAGCGACCAATTTTTCAAAAGGCATACTACTGGATTGAGCGATTTGAGCATACGACGTGTTATTCGTAGGATTCGGAGGTGGGTTGGAAGTATAATTGGCGTGGTTGATATTAGTTTGACCAGAAGGCATATGTTGTGTGGATATATTATTTTTTGAAATATATGGGAAATCATTTGACTGAAAGCGCCGGTAAGAGGGTTTATTAGGAGCGTTATTCTTTATCTGTATAAAGACGGGACATCCCCTATAATTTGCAGTGTGGTTACCACCACAGTTGCTACATTTTTTATTACTTGAGTCGTTTTTAGATTTCAAGCAATCAGAAGTTTTATGGACATCACCGCAGATTACACATACTGCTGGAAGCTTGCAATAACTTTTAGTGTGACCGAATTCCTGGCAGTTAAAGCATTGAGGTGGGTCTTTGCGTTTGCGTGGTTCTTCTACAGTGATTCTTCGGTGAAGCAGGTATCGAAGATTATAAATTGGATGTGGCTCGTTTCCTTTTAATTTGCTGGACTCAAAGGCAATTTCGACTTTAAAAAGTGGTTGAGGTATTTTGTCCTTATTTTTTATATTGTGCACTGATTTTACCTTGTAGCCTTCATTTTCTATAGCATTTGTTATTTCACTTGTTGGGACGTTGCTTTCAATGCCTTTTATGACGATTGATAAACCTTTTGAGCTTTTAAGTTGATGAGTGTAATAACTTTTATTTTCTGAGTCGAGATAAGAAGCAATTTTACGGAAATTAGTTTCTGTAAATGTCTGAATTTTCGTTTCAAGAACGTTTCCTCTGCGCAGAGATTCTAAAAAAAAATTTTCTTTTCCGACTGTTGCTGTTATGGAATTTACTAAAAAGTTAGAGTTTTGTTCGCGTAAGAAAATTGCTGGGGGCTTGTGCTGTTTAACTATTTCATCTGTATCTTCTTCGACATCGTTAGTAGCTAACAAAGAAAAACGATTTTGGCTCATCGTTTGAGTAGTGACTGCCTTTTTTGTTTGTTTCGGAGTGGGGTTATTTTTGGAGGAATTGGGGCTACGCTTTCGCTTTAATATTGTAAAGTATCGATCAATCCCTTTCAATGTTTTGTTGCTATCTTCTATAGAATCTACTTTGGTTGTTTTAGGTATAGCACCTTTTGAGGCGACCATTACCGACTCATTTGTGGTAAGATCAGTTGATTGTAAATTCAGTGTAAGAGAATTTTTAAGAGCTTCACTTGTTTGCTCTTTATTAATGTTAGTTTGTGTAATAATATTCTGTGTATTAGTGGGAGTATTAGTAAAGAGCGAATTACCTACTGACATAATCGGTGTTGATAAAAAGTTTGATGATGTTGTAATTGTGGTAGTTGTACATGCTTGAGTTGTTACAGTTGAACAAGTATTTACACTAGCTGAGTAAGGAAGGGTGTTTGTAGGTTGAGGTAAGGGGAAAGAAAAATTATTTTTTGGTGTAATTGTCGTTAATGTAGGAGTTGTGCATTGAGAACTCCACGATAGTGGTGTTTTTTGCACATGCGCAGAGAGAGAGTTATTTGTGTTGTTAGTGGGCGACGCAATTTGCGCGGGTGAAATAACATTTTTTGTTGTTAGATTTTGCACTGTTAAATCTGGTGGAGAACGCTCTATTGGCATTGTTTTTGTTTTACTTAGTAGAACTAAAGAGCTTTAGTATTTAGAATTTTGTTTATTTATTTTTTCTTTGATTTTATTTTTCTTGTAATTTGTTTCCTTAAAGATTTTTTCCAGGTAATATTTAGGCTTCATTTAAAATAAAATATAACTTTAAGCGTCTTTTCGCAATTTTTAGTAATATTAAGTCACTTTAACGTAGTATCATTCGGTTTTTTGTCGGATCAAATTAAAGAACACGTCCGCACACACCGCACAGTGATTTAATATGACTTTTTGCGATCCAAGGTACACGCTCCATATTTTTGTAATATCCAAATACTTTTTTGATGATAATATTAGCTAAAGATGAAGATAAAGCTAAATAAAACACATTGTGGAAGACCATATTTTTAAAAACCAAAAGGAAATAGGTAAAAAATGCAAAGTTCCAAGGTACACGCGATCCAAGGTATACGACTTTCCCCTAATCGACATGTAGAATCAAACAACACAGTGCTAACAAACGCGTTAAACAGCCAACCTAAGTATAGCTACTATACTCACAACATAGCAACCCAACTTGTAATATTAAAAGTGGAAAGTATATTTCAAATCACACTCATAAACAGCTTCCAGGATGATAGATATTTAATTAGAGTTGATCATAAGTACAACACCAGATGTCGTGCTGAAGGACGTTATAAGCCGGAGATGTTCAAAAACAACTACGGCAAAGCAAGACTTGAAGTGAAACTACCAAACATAATCAACAACCTGCCAACATATGTATTAAATATTTCAAATAAATATAGGAAAAATAAGGAAATTAAAAAATTTTATTTGAGTTCGCAATGAAACTAATTAACTTTTGAATTTATTACTTAAAATTTCATATAATTATAATTTACATATTGAGTTTATTTTTAATTATAACCTACAGAAAAGCCAATGTAAGGCTTCATGGGTTTTAGATTTATTTAAATTGAAGTGTAAATTTGAGTTTGTATATATCAATAAAAAAAAAATAAAAAAATATTTGCTTTATGAGCTATTTTGTTCACTGTTGCCAACTTTTTTCCTAAAAATATCGCTAAATCAAACTAAAAAATTACTAGAAAATAGCTGAAAATGGTAAAATATCGATAGATTTGACGAGAAAATAGCTAAATTGGCAACAGTGATTTTGTTTACGTCAAAAGTAAAAGTAAATCTTATTTGTGAGAAAATTTGTGAATCAAAAAATAATAATAAAATAATAAATAAAAAAAGAAAAAAATTAGTGTTCTTTAGTTTGACTCTAGATCGTAAATTAATATCACTTTCTGTTTAAATTATTTTCAAAATTAAAGAAAGATATACAATTTTTACAAGTAAATTACAAAGAATAAAAATTTTTGAAAGAATTCGATAAGACCATAACATACATTTAAATTTAACGGTTCGTTGTAATTCAAAAATCTGGGGTTATCATACACAGAGTTGAATAGAATCAGCTGAAATATCTTAAGAATTAAGGTTCAAAGCAAAAAAGAGTAATAATAACAAAGGATAAAATAGCATTGTTAGATTTCGTTGATATTAGTCTAAGTTGAGTTGTTGATAACAAATTCGATTTGCTTTCAACTGTCACATAAGTAGACAATTATCAATTATTAACCCATTAAAAGGCGAGTGACACTGATGATGACTTTGTAGCGAAAGCCGAAAATACGTATTCTGTCTTGCTTGGTCTTATCGAATTCTTTCAAAAATTTTATTCCTTGTAATTTACTTGTAAAAATTGTATCATCTTTCTTTAATTTTGAAAATAATTTAAACAGAAAGTGATATCAATTTATGATCTAGAGTCAAACTAAAGAACATTCATTTACCAAAATAAGAGATCAACAAAACATTCCCCTCATTCATAAAAAAAAATTTTGTGTTAATAAAAAATCACAAGTAATTTTTTTATTACATTTCTTATTTTATAAATAATAATATGGCGGCTGATATGTTAAAAACAGATGTTTTGTTTTATTTGCAACTTAGCTTATATGCAAAGTGATTTATGCTAAAGGGTTTTTTATTGCAAATGAAGGAAAATATAGCAAATTGCAAACACATACATTTTGTTGTTGTGTTGATGCAATCGATGTTTTTTTGCAATCATTTGCAACGATTGCATCGTTTGCAATACCCATCGTGAGTACCCTTTGTGTTATAATAAAACATCGTATTGCTAGCAGGCATATTACTATTATTTTTTTAATTTGGTTTAGCAACATTACAATAAAGCACAGTAAGTTGTTTGAGTTTCACGTGAAAAAACTCTTACACTCCATATAAAAAAATAATTTTTCACGACAATGGATTTCACGTGAAAATTGTGTAGACTTTGTTTTCACTCAAATTTAATATACAAGACTATTATTTTTCTGGTGAAAAAGTGACATTTTGTGTTTATTGTGATTATGTCTTTCTAATAAAATAATAAAATTATTAATGAAAGTGTAGAGGTTTTTGAAAACTCTGTGAAGTATTTGTTAGGAGAATATCCTGATGAAGAAAAATAGCAGTTTTTGAAAAAAGTACTTATTATGTTAATTCATAATAAGGAAATTGGCCTCGAACTGAATTAAAAAATTTCTAATTAAAATTATAAATTTTTAGAATTTAAATAAACTTTTGAGGCATTTAAAGTTCGAGTGAAATTTTTCCACGTGAAAAACAACTTACGGTGCTTAACACATAATTTATTGTGAAAACCGGTATTGATGTTTCGGTATCGGTAATACCAATACCGATACAAATGAAATACCGTTACCGATACCAATACCGAAAAAACAAAAAATAGATACCAATGCCGATATCAATACCGTTATTCGTTTCGGTTGCCAACCTTGGTATATTTTATCGCGTTGTTATTTTTCTAAAATTAATTTACTAAAAAAAAATTGCCCTCACACAGAAAACAGTCTCAGTTGTGGCCACCGAATTTGTTGCCAATCGAATTCGTGCGGTTACGACCACTATCTTTATATTAAATTATATTTTTCGTCGTGAAAGCCAATATTCGGTTGTCTAATTCAATATTATGTTCCACATAAATATTATTATGTTCTACAAAATTTTATTGAAATTAAAAAACTTTTTTTGAATTTTCTGGTGTTGAACCCGGCCCTTCAGATTAATAGTTCACACTTTTACCCACTGCACCACAACTACTTTTAAATTCCTTAGCCATATTTACTGTTTATACATATGAATATTTTATTTTAATTAAATAAAAAACATCTAAATTTTTGTCTTTTCCGGGATTCGAACCCGGAAATCCGGCGTACTAGGCCAACTCCTCACCCACTACACCACAAACACTTAATAATTTTAATGACTAATTTTGAATTTATGTATTTTATTAATACAGTATAAAATTCGTTTATCAATACCAAACAATAGTTGTGTGTGTTATCAATACAATCCACAATTCGGTTGGTTCTACAGAAACTTGAATTTAAGGTCATATTTGATTAGGATACCCGTTGTTGTAGTTACCACTTTCGAATATTGAAATTTTTTTAAAAAAGGTTATAGATAACACCAATTTTCTTGTACATTCACTAAATAAATGGCTGCTTCTACTGCATAGAATTACTAAACTGATACTAATTTTAAAATTGATTGGAGATACCAATAATTTGTTAAAAGGATTGTTTTTTAGTTCATTTTCCCTATTTTTAATACCTAGTAAAATATTTTTGATGTAGTATTCAATTATAGGTAATTCCAAATAAAATAAAGTCCTGGCAAATTCATTTTAATGGTTTTGATCGAAAGCCAACCAATCTTTTTCCTGGGTGCTCTTTTTTAAGACAAACGTCCTCCTTTTTTAAGGTTGACGCCCTCTTTTTCTCAAAATGGATATGGCAACCCTACATTAAAATAATGTTATTGACAGATGCACGCACACAGTATCTTGCGAATGCTTACATTTATTATGGAAAGAATTCTGGTGGAGTTGGCCTCACAAATGACGAAAAACGACATGCAATACCCACAAAATCTGTACTAAGGCTATGTAAAATCTTAGAAGGAAGTAAAAGAAATATTACTGCTGACAACTGGTTTTCGTCATTTCAGCTGGTGGAAGAAATAAAAAAACAGCAACTAACTTACTTAGGTACCCTGAAAAAGAACAAAATTGAAATACCACCGGAATTTCAGCCCATTAAAAACAGACCTTTGAAATCTTGCATATATGGTTTTACCCAAGATGTAACAATTTTATCCTACGTACCTCGAAAAAATTGAGTTGTTATATTAATATCCTCCATGCATCACAAAAAAGAAAATGACAAACTTACTGGAAAACCGGCAACAATAGCAGATTATAATAAAATTATTATATAAATAAATTATTTTAAAATGTTATTTATTACTCATACGTCACGTATAATCCACAGGGTTGCTATATCAGCCGAAATATTTATAATTAACCACCTGTTAACCCATTTTTGCCCACTTATTGTTCTACCGAGAATTCTGTGACTACCTTTGTGTTAAAAAAATATATGTTACATTAGCTGTGTTTGTGCGGCAAGCTATCAATGTTGGCTTATGTCATTCCCATATAAATTTGACATTAGGCAACGTTTAGTGGTAACTCTCAAAGTATCTAATGTCAAATTTGTATGGGAATGACATAAGCCAATATTGATAGCTTGCCGCACAAACACAGCTATTGATCAAAATTCGAAATTGGGTTTAGACCGAAACTGAGTAATATTTCGGAAGTAACGAATACCTTTTGTAATTGTTTTAGAACAAACTATTATGGGCGAAAACTAAGAATTAATTTTTTATAAAATTTGACTTAAGTAATAAAATTTAAAAAAAAAATGTATTATAAACAGCTATGGACATAGAAATAGGACACTTCATACAAAATTATCTTCATGCATTTCTCTTAATAATTATAAAGCAATAATTTTATTTCTTTTCTATTATAGTAAACTGTAATCAAGTAGTCTCAGATTATATATAAAACTTTGCAATATTTAAAACATGCAAATATTTACAACAAAATTACTTTACTTTGTTCATATTTGACTTGGACATAAAAATAGGACACTTGCAATAATTTGCGTTCGAAATAAGTAAATTCTTTTCTAATTGTACCAATATGGGACGTGGAAAACATTGTAATCCAGAAAAACGAAGACTTATATCTCAATTCCACAACGAGATGAAGTCTTAATCTGAAATTGCTAAAATATTAAAGTGTTCGCGAAATATGGTATACAATGCTATTCGTCTATGGTAAGTTGCATTTAAGACAAAAATAGTTCTGATTACCAAAATATTCCTTTTACTGAATGGGGTAAAAAATTTATGGTTTTATTTTTTAAATAGGTACACCCAGAAAACAGATTCAGTTCTGATAACCGCATTTGTAGCCAATCGCATGGTTCGGTTGTGGTAGCCGAATTTTTCAGTTGTGGCAACAGAAAACCAATTGAGACACGACTAATTTGATTGTGACAACGGAATTTCAGTTGTATCAAGAATAATTCGGTAGCCACAACCGAAAAATTCCTTTGATGCAACTGAACCATTCGATTGGCAATAAATGGGATTGTCAGCACCGAATCTGTTTTGTGGGTGTAGTAATATTACTAATGGAAGCTTTTCATCTCTCACTACCTTTTATCTGTCCTCTATCTTCTTTCCAAAGAAGATAGCATATTAATTAATGTAACAAATTTCTTGAGTTTTTCTTTTCTTTAAAAAAATAAAAAAAATTTAAAAGTAAGCATATCTGAAGAAAAACCTAAAATTTATTCTGAAGCTTCAGCACTACACTAAGAGAATTACCTGCATGGTATTAATGCATTTTTGCATTAAGCCAATGAAGTTTCACTGGAACTCGACCTTTGAAAATTTTCATTGAATTAAATGTTGTGACAAATATCATTTTAATTATTAAAAGTTTCATGCACTCAATCAAAAAGTTTCATTTAATCGCAATTCATAAAATATATAAATTAAAAAAATTTTTCATTTACTTTGTGAATAAAACTTCATTGGCTTACTGTAAAATTTCAAAAAAAAAACTCGTCCAGTAAAATTCCCTCTGTGTATTTTTCTTAGTATATACATATATTGGGAGAATATTTGCCGAATAGTATCTTACAACGTGTGTAATTTTAAGATTATGTATAGGGATTTACTTTTATGAAAATTATTTCGGATTCTGAGGACTGTTTCATAACGAAATCTCTTACAATTTCTTTAAAAAATTGTAAGATTCTAACAGCAATTTATTACGATAACTTTAAGATTTTGAGAAATTCATCCCTAACATTTAAAATACTCTTTTATGCAAATATTACTCGAATAGTGAGGACTCTTCCGTAGAAAACCACTTAGATTTCCAGGATATTTATTTTACAGAACTCATTTAATTCTAATTAATTACACACAGAAAATAAATTGGTTGGAATTCTATCGGAACCAACGAAATATTTTCATCATTCAATAATTTTAATTGCAGTTATTTAAAATTCATCATCAGGAAAGTTATATTTATTTGTGAACAGAAATTATATATGATGAACCAAAACACTGTCACATTATCCAAGATATTGGCTTTTCTAACCAATATTGAAAAATTACTAACTTCCACATTAACTTCAATACCAACAACCACCAATTTATCGAAGATTTAGTCATTTGAATAAAATATCGGCAGCAACAATTTAGTATCAGCTGTGTTTCAACAAAATCGATCACTCTATCCAAAGTATTAGTTTTTCCAGTCAATTTAATTTTTTTTTTTTAACTTTAGGAGCTTTAACCATTAATTTCCATTATTTTGGTAATTGTAATAATATATTGAGACAAGGAACAGAAATTTTATTTATCATAATAAAATTTTGGAATCTATCATATTTTTTCATTTCATACATATGCGTGTTTAAATTCTAAGTTAGACAACAACAGCCTTATAGCCTTAGAGATTTGAGTTCAAACCTCAACCAAGGCATTACTTTTTTTTTAATAATTTTTTTATTGATTCAAATTAAAAGACACAATTGATTTTCTGTTGTGGATATAATTTTATTCAAAAACAAAATATTCAAATTTTCAACCTGAAGAAATTTAAATTTGAAATTTGACAAAAAAAATTTATGTCGACTTTAGCCTAGAGGAAACGCAATGGGCTGATAAACGGAAGGTCGCCGGTTCAATCCCAGTTCGCGATATAAATTTAAAAAAAATTTTTTTTTATTCAAATTAAAAGACACAACTGATTTTCTGTTGCTGATATAATTTTATTTATAGACAAAATATTCAAACCTGAAGAAATTCAAATTTGAAATTTGACTGAAAAAATTTAAATAGAGCTTAGCTTTAAGGGAAAGCAATGAGCTGACAAGCGGAGGGTCGGGTATTCGATTCCAGGAAGCGACAAAAAAAATTTTAATTTTTAAATAAATTTTGTGGAACGTGTTTTTCTACTTATAGAATTTATAATCCACAAACATTAAAGTAATCTATTAACACAACAAAAATTCAAAAATTGTAAATAAATTTCGATAGTTACAATGGTATTAAAAATAAATAAAAGTGATTGTACCTGGAACTACAAAAATTCAGTTGGCGACAAATTTGGTTGGAACTACGAATCTGTTTTCTATGTGTAACCATTTGAGGCCTTTAGAGTTCAAGTTCGGGTGAATTTTTTTCAATGGAAAAGGGGAAAAAATTCCTAAGGTTACTGTAAAAATGTAGTTTTTAAAGCCTTTGCCCCAAATATAGATTCTTTGATTTTTACTATTATATAATTTTATATAAAAAAATGTTATTACGAAAAACAGTATCGCAATTGATTTTTAATTAAATTTAATTCTTAAAAAAATCTTTTTATAGTTTGACAAACTTTTCATAAAAAGAGTTCTCAAATGAAAAATATCGCAATTGTTCTTTACGAAAATTTACATAAACGTAGTCATTTGAAGTTTTTTTTTCTAAATGAAAGATTGCCAGAAATAAAAATTTACTTAAGTATTTGGTGATTTGTGTATTTTTTTCTCGTAATTGATTAAATATTTTGTGATTTTTTCAGAATCTGAAACGTTTGAGTTTAGGGGTGACTTTTTTTGTTAAATTGCTTTAGCACACACACAGAAAACAGTCTCAGTTGTGGCCACCGAATTTGTTGCCAATCGAATTCGTACGGTTACGACAACTATTTTTATATTAAATTATATTTTTCGTCCTGAAAGCCAATATTCGGTTGTCTAATTCAATATTACGTTCCACATAAATATTATTATGTTCCACAAAATTTCATTGAAATTAAAAAAGCTTTTTGCGAATTTTCTGGTATTGAACCCGGCCACTCAGGTTAATAGTTCACACTCTTACCCACAACTACTTTTAATTTTCTTAGCCATATTTACTGTTTATACATATGAATATTTTATTTTAATTAAAAAAAAAACATCTAAATTTTTGTCTTTTCCGGGATTCGAACCCGGAAATCCGGCGTACTAAGCCAACTCCTCACCCACTACACCACAAACACTTAATAATTTTAATGACTAATTTTGAATTTATGTGTTTTATTAATACAGTATAAAATTCGTTTATCAATACCAATTAATAGTTGTGTGTGTTATCAATATAATCCACAATTCGGTTGGTTCTACAGAAACTTGAATTTAAGGTCATATTTGATTAGAATACCCGTATTTGTAGTTACCACTTTCGAATATTGAAATTTTTTTCAAAAAGGTTATAGATAACACCAATTTTCTTGTATATTCACTAAATAAATGGCTGCTTCTACTGCATAGAATTACTAAACTGATACTAATTTTAAAATTGATTGGAGATACCAATAATTTGTTAAAAGGATTGTTTTTTAGTTAATTTTCCCTATTTTTAATACCTAGTAAAATATTTTTGATGTAGTATTCAATTATAGGTAATTCCAAATAAAATAAAGTCCTGGCAAATTCATTTTAATGGTATTGATCTAAAGCCAACCAATCTTTTTCCTGAATGCAGTTTTTCACTTTGGAAAAGCTTTTGTTTCTATATTGCTTTCTGTTTTAATTTTTTCCTTTTTCTCTCTTCCCTTTTTTCTTTTCCCATTTTTCTTTTCCCTTTTTTCCTTTCCCTTTTTACCTTTCCTTTTTTTCTTTTCCTTTTTCTCTTTTCTTTCCTCTTTTTTTTCGTTTTCGATTTCGTTTTGGGGGAGGGGGGGGGGGGGGAATTTCCCATTTCCCCCTTGAAACCGCGCATGCTCGGATATGACAAGATACAATAAGCAACATTTTAGGACTAGACTCCGTAGCTCCACCTCTGATATAGTCGGTCCCTGTTGCTCGGAAAATATGCTACATACACGCAAAGAAAAAACATGGTTGGGATGACCATATTCGAAGAGCATCATGTATTTTTGGGTTTATGATTACGACAATCATATTATGAAATACCTTTTTCTATCATAATATGATCCCTTAATTACTACATTATGATTCCAAACTTATCCCAATATTATCATATTATAGTCCTGTATATCATACTATGATCCCTATAGTTTTTTTCCAGCATTCTATTGAAGGTGAGTGAAAATGCTATGCACGATTTGTTTTATACAAAATATTACATTTATTTATTCAATGACTAATTTACAAACTTAAATAAATTAAACTAATTTTAGTTAACACTTATATATAACTAAAAATAAATGATGGAAACATCTGATAACAGCGTGTAGAAAAATATTGTTAAAAATACAATTTTACAATGCATCCGAAATGACAATAACATGTTCTCAGTGATCATATTATATTCCTAATGATCATAGTATTTTCCTCGTGGGCGCTGTGGTGTAATGGTTAGCGCGTTGGACTGTTACACGTGAGGTTGCGGGTTCGAGCCCCAACCAAGGCAACGTCAATTTATGGGAAATAGTAATATGTATGAGGTTTTTCTATCCCTCATACATATCGCAGCGTCCTCCTTCGGTGTTCCCATAGCACTTAACCCCACCGAAGTAAAATAATATAACAGGGCTATGAACTAAAAAGCTTCAACAAAGTTCGCCAACTCACCATCAGATGGCGCGCAACAACTGTTCTAAAAAATTCAACATCTCGCGCAATTACAGTGTTGCCATATTTGAAGCCCTTCATCTTTCACCACCTTTCACTTCTTCTCTATCCCCTTTCCAAAGGAAGCAACACGTTAATTAATGGGAAGAATTTCCTGAGTGTTGCTTCTCTTTAAAAAAAAAAAAAAAAAATGGTAATGAAGAAAATTTTGTGATCATATGGTATCATATTATGATCATCAGGAACATAATATGATCAGTACGAAAATATTATGATCACTTCGTCGTGCACTTACATTTTTTTTTTAATTTTGCAATTTTTTCAATTTTGCTTTCGTATAAAATTAAAATCTATCACACTTCTTACTATAGACGCTCTGAAACAATCTTTTTGCTACGTGGGTATAAAAAATTAAAAAAATTAATTACTGTTTTCACTTAATTTATAGCACTAAACACTTTACTGTATAATAAACAATAATTTTATTTGAGGTTTGCTTGACAATCTATATCTCTCTAGACTTTTTGCGTAGAGCGAGTTCTTTATTCCAAAAACAATGTCGCTATTAAAATGAATACCTATAAGATATTTTTAAGTATTTTTTTTTAATACATATATATTATATTATTTATTTTAGTGCTTCTTACAACTTCTTTTCATAAAATCTTAAACAAGACTGACGCTAACTGATAGATGACGCTCTTAAAAAATATACTGATTATCTCATGGTTGTCGAAACTATACCAATGATTGTGTATATGATCTCTCTCAACTCAGATAATAATATGATTGCAATTCGAAGAGAGGAATATGATTGTCCAGATAATATGTGATTGTAGACGAGAGAAATAATATGATAGCCGAAAAAAAGAGAGATTTTAACTACAAAATGATTATAGGCGACCATATCATTTGTAAAGTATGATTAATACATTAATAATTTAATTGCAACAACCATTTATGGCAGTAGTGACCATAGTTTAGTAGCTGTGATCATATTACAACCATATCTTTTCTCTGCGTGTATGCCCTAGTAGGCTAAAGCGTAAAACTACACACGTTTGTTTGCATTGTATTGAGTTCGACGAGTAAAAAATCTCCAAAAAGGTTGACCCGCATTTTTTAACAATTATTATTTTTTTTGTGTGATCTTTTATTTTTTTATATTTTATACATTCGGCAGTGAAAAAATTCCATTTAAGTTTTTGATTAGTTTTTAATTCAGATTTTTTTTTTTTTTAGTTAAGGATGTAATATATTTAAGGTTGAAAAAAAATAGTTGTGAAATAAAGTGCCTGTTTTGTTAAACTGAATTTTTTTTTTTTTTTTTTGATGAAAAAAAACATTATGTATCTCTTATTTGTAAAATGCAAATAATTATAAAAGAAATGTTTTTTTTAGTAAAAATGTTTAGTTAAAATCAAAGTGGTAAGATTTACCACCACGTCCATGAGAATGTCCAAAAATTTCACTTCAGTAGTTAAAGGTTAATAAAAATTTATTTCAAATATTTTTTTACTAAATAAATAAGCGTGGTTTCGCTGGGATTCGAACCTGGGTTCCCTGCATGTTAGCCGAGAACTCTACCACTGAGCTATCGACACATACAACATTTGGTTGCTTAGAAAGTAAATGAATTTTTATGTTTTTTATTTTACCTTTTTGCTTACAAATAAACATAAACTAATGTGTCTTAAAATAGATTTTTAAAAAAGTTTATTCCATACTTTGCTTTTGTAAATCATGCATTACGTAATCAGTGATCGGTAAGTCATTACTTTTTGATTTGAAATAATTCAGAAGGTAACGAGCTACGATTACAAGCCCAGTGTAGAAAATCATTACCAGATATGTGGTTATGTAACTACATACTTGGTAATGGTAACTAGTTACTTTTGTTATTACATTTCTTATTGCCTTTATATGGCGATGTCGAAAAATAATGAGTTCTGGTTACACACCAGCATACGAAAAATCAAAACATATATCGTTAACTATGTGCTTACCAGTACTGACGAAAATAATGAGTCTAAAAATAGATTTTCAAAAAATAAATTATATAAAAAAAAATATTTTTTATTGTATTTTGTTTTTTTAATAAAATTTGCTGGTGCGGGAATCGAACCTGGGTCTACAGATTGCCAGTCAATGGCTTTACCATCTGATATGAACTTGTAATATTTAATAGATAAAAACATAATTGACCAGCTGCACACAAGTAAACTTACTCGCCAACATACGAAAAATCAAGAAATATGTGGTTACATATATCCTTACCATTGTTTAAAAAATATTGAGTCTAAAAATAGATTTAAAAAAATTTTCAAAAAAATCTAGATAACTATTTTCTATTTGAAATAATGATCAAAATAAGTCATTATCAGTAACTCATTATTATATGTTTTAAAATAATGCAGACGGTAGATGAGTGTCATTACTGGTAGTCCAAAAAATAGTGATATGTCATTACCGTTTCTACACTGGGTAATGACAATGATTTTAAATTTCAATACCACTGATAATGAATAAATTAAAAAAAAATAATTGCCATTGACAGAAAAACGTAAAAATGGAGTAAAACTCTCTGAAATCGAAGATGGAATATGCTCATTCAGGCTCATGCTCATTTGAAATTAAATATTACTTTCCATTCCATTGTTATTTGTATCGAGGTAAAGTTTAACGGAATGGAAGGGATCCTCCTTAAAAAATTATGTTTTCGGCCAAACCCGTTGTTCGTTTTCATTTGTCTGAATTTTTTTGTAAACAAATGGTTTTTAATCAATTGTAATTAGTTGTTTTTATACATTAGTTCAATTTCATTACCATAAATGATTTTTCTAATGAAAAATATTTCATTACCATTAAATGGTAATGAAATTATTTTCATTGTCATTAGTATGAAGTAATGGTAATGAAATTTCAATGGTAACGAAAAATTCCCATGTATGACACAAATGCAGTATAATATTAAAGCCGGAAATTGATACTATAAGTTGAACAAGCTAACCATTATTACACACAGAAAACAGATTCGTAGTTCCAACCGAATTTTTCGCCAACCGAATTTTTGAAGTTCCAGGTACAATCACTTTTATTTATTTTTAATACCATTGTAACTACCGAAATTTATTTACAATTTTTAATTTTTGTTGTGTTAATAGATTACTTTAATGTTTGTGGATCATAAATTCTATAAATAGAAAAACGCGTTCCACAAAATTTATTTAAAAAAAAAATTTTTTTTGTCGCTAACTGGGATCGAACCCCCGACCCTCCGCTTGTCAGCTCATTGCTTTCCCTCTAAGCTAAGCTCTATTTAAACTTTTGTAGTCAAATTTCAAATTGGAATTTCTTCAGGTTTGAATATTTTGTCTATAAATAAAATTATATCAACAACAGAAAATCAGTTGTGTCTTTTAATAAAAAAAAATTTTAAAAAAATGTATAACGCGAACTTGGATTGAACCGGCGACCTTCCGTTTGTCAGCCCATTGCTTTTCCTCTAGGCTAAACTCGACATAAATTTTTTTGTCAAATTTCAAACTTGAATTTCTTCAGGTTGAAAATTTGAATATTTTGTTTTTGAATAAAATTATATTCACAACAGAAAATCAATTGTGTCTTTTAATTTGAATCAATAAAAAAATTATTTAAAAAAAAAAAAGTAATGCCTTGGTTGAGGTTTGAACTCAAATCTCTAAGGCTATAAGGCTGTGTCTCTACCTCCTGCGCCACAGATACTTACGTTTAGTTGTTGTCTAACTTAGAATTTAAACACGCATATAATAATAATAATAATTTTTTCTTTATTTTCCAAATTATGTTTCACTATTAATGCTTATATGCTTATATATACAACAACATAATATGAAACATATTTGCGTTAATATAAAACAAACAATTTTAAGAATTTAATAAAGAAAAGGGTAATGACAATGTTTTATTAAAACGTCCGTCATGTAATAAGATATTAAAAACAATATTTAATTAAATTCTGATATCAAAAATTTTCTGTACTTTAATGTAATTTTTAGAAAAGTTACTAAATTAGTCCAATCTCCTTCTTCTAGACCATCTAATATTCCAAGCATTTCCGCCGCATTTAGTGTAGATTTCCTGAAAAATCGAATTCTAAATTCCTTTAAAACTGGACAAACCCCAAGAAAATGTTGAAATGTTTCTTGCTCGTGCATATTGCATAGACTGCAGTATTTTGACTCTTCTTCTACGCCATATCTATTACTGTTAAGTCTTATCATTTCACTTCTCGCCTTGAATATCCATCTAATATTTTCTGGTTTAATATTGCTAGCCAAATATAGCTGTCCTCTTCCAACATCAAGGTATTTATTTTACTAGGTATTAAAAATAGGGAAAGCAGACTAAAAAACAATCCTTTTCACAAATTATTGGTATCTCCAATCAATTTTAAAATTAGTACCAGTTTAGTAATTCTATGCAGTAGAAGCAGCCAATTATTTAGTGAATGTACAAGAAAATTGGTGTTACCTATAACCTTTATTAAAAAAATTTCAATATTCAAAAGTGGTAACTACAAATACGGGTATCCTAATCAAATATGACCTTAAAGTCGAGTTTCTGTTGAACCAACCGAATTGTGGATTGTATTGATAACACACACAACTATTGTTTGGTATTGGTTAACGAATTTTTTACTATATTTGTTTTCCAAGCAAAACATATAAATTCAAAATTAGACTTCAAAGTTAATAAGTGTTTGTGGTGTAGTCGGTAGAGAGTTGGCCTAGTACGCCGGATTTCCGAGTTCAAATCCCGGAAAAGACAAAAATTTTATGTTTTTTTTAAATTAAAATATTCATATGTATAAACAGTAAATATGGCTAAGAAAATTAAAAGTAGTTGTGGTGCAGTGGGTAAGAGTGTGAACTATTAACCTGAATGGCCGGGTTCAATACCAGAAAATTCAAAAAAAGTTTTTTAATTTCAATGAAATTTTGTGGAACATAATAATATTGATGTGGAACATAATATTGAATTAGACAACCGAATATTGGCTTTCACGACGAAAAATATAAACTAATATAAAGATAGTTGTCGTAACCGCACGAATTCGATTGGCAACAAATTTGGTGGCCACAACTGAGACTGTTTTCTGGGTGTACATTCTTAAGGAACTTTCAGATTTTTGTTTTCTTTCCTGGTATATAGTTATCATCAATTGCGATAAAAGGTTATTACTAAATATTCCCCATTGTAATTCTGTGAAATTTTCATTCGGCCATGGTGTATTCATACTTGCTGCCAATTCTTTAATATTTTTAACCCAAAAGAGCTCACGACGTACTAATATTTTTGACAAAATATGTGGTAATCTATTAGTTTCGTATTGGAACAAAGTTTTACTAATATATTGCAAATGCAAACACATTGTATAAAAATGTTTATCTTCAGCAGCTGTTTCAAGCATAAGTATGTAATTAGGTGTATCTTTAGGTAATTTTAAAAGCCTTTTAAGAAAATACCGTTGAAATTTATCAATTTGTTCAAAATATCCAAAGCCCCATATCTGTGCTGCATATGACTGGATCGACCTGCAAACCGCAAGAAAAACTTTCCACTTCAGTTGCAGTGTAATTTCGTTTTTACTCAGAAAACATTGCCAGGTTGTGTTAATTGCATTTTTGGCCTGTGTATTCCTCTTTTCAACATGCTTATAAAATTTTAATTTAGGAGTTAGAATAACACCCAACTAGTTAAACTCATTGGATATTTTGACTTCTGCATTATTAAAAAACCATTTTTCATCTCTACGCAAACAACCACCATTTCGAAAAACTAAGATTTCGGATTTGCTTAGATTTAAACACGCATATGTATGAAACGAAAAAATATAATAGATTCCAAAATTTTATTATGATAAATAAAATTTCTGTTCCTTGTCTCAATATATTATTACAATTACCAAAATAATGGAAATTAATGGTTAAAGCTACTAAAGTTAAAAAAAATTTTAAATTGATTGGAAAAACTAATACTTTGGATAGAGTGATCGATTTTATTGAAACACAACTGATACTAAATTGTTGCTGCCGATATTTTATTCAAATGACTAAATCTTCGATAAATTGGTATTGAAGGTAATGTGGAAGTTAGTAATTTTTCAATATTGGTTTGAAAAAACAATATTTTTGATAATGTGACCGTGTTTTGGTTCATCATATATATTTTTTGTTCACAAATAAATAAAGGGTTCTTCAACAGGGACGCTACAAAAGTAGAAAGACAGGGACAGCAAACGACGCCATATTTCTTGCCGCTCTTTTGACATTTCTCTTCAGTAAAGTTTGCCATTTCATGATGGAAAGATATACGAGCCAACAACGAGTCGAAATTACTAAAATTTACTAACGACATTCGGAGTCAGTGGCCTCAACGTTAAGAGCGCTACGTCCAATTTATGGTCGTCATAATGAATGGCTTCGTCAATAAACAAAATATGCGTTATTGGTCAGACAGCAATCTATACGTACTCCATGAGTCATCATTGCATCCCGAAAAAATTACGGTTTGGTGCGGTTTATGGGCCGGCGGCGTCATTGGGCCGTACTTCTTCCGTGATGATCAAGACCGGCACGTTACTGTGAATGGGAATCGCTACCGTTCAATGATAACCGAATATTTTTGGCCCCAATTGGATGATATGGACTTGGAGGACATGTGGTTCCAACAGGACGGCGCCACAAGCCACACAGCGTATGTCACAATCAATTTATTGCAAACCAAGTTTGGGGAACGTGTTATCTCACGAAAGGGTCCAGTCGATTGGGCGCCTCGGTCGTGCGATTTGACGCCGTTGGACTATTTCCTGTGGGGCTACGTCAAATTTATGGTCTATGCCAACAAGCCAGCGACGATTGATGAACCTCGTACGAATATCGGCCGATTTATGCTTGAAAACCGTCGAAAATTGGGTTCAGCATCTGGACTTTTGCAAGCGTGCCAGTGGTGGCCATGCAAAAGAGATCGATTTCCATACATAATGGCATCGAACGTACTTTCAAAGGAATAAAGAATTTCATTGATATCCAAAACCGTTTTTGTTTTATTTAAAAAAACTTTTGTAGTGCTCTTATTGAAGAACCCTTTATAACTTTCCTGATGATGAATTTTAAATAACTGCAATTAAAATTATTGAATGATGAAAATATTTCGTTGGTTCCGATAGAATTCCAACCAATTTATTTTCTGTGTGTATCATCAATATTAACAAGAAAAGATTTATAATGACTTCTAACGGCCACTAAAACACCACCACCTTTAGAATGACCAGTACGCTCAGCATTCCTAACTTACGATATATATTGTACAGCTTAGTATCAAATTATTCAGCATTACAAAAATCAGCATTCAACCAAGTTTCCACCAAGACAATGACATCATGTTGACATTGAGAAGAAAAATCATATATACTTTTGGATTTAGTTCGCATTCCAGATAAGTTCTGGTAATAAATTTGACAGCCCTTTTTCACCGAGTCTAAAGTTTTTCCGAAGGCGCTGGTTTCCTTGGAAAATTTACAAATTGGCGAACCTTAATATTTGATGGCCAAAGATTAGGTTTTAATATTTCATTATAGGCACTTGGAGAAACACCGAGCTTAAAGTTGACTCTTTTGAGTTGCTTAAGATCAGTATATTTTTTAACTAATAAATAGCACTCAACACCCAGGAAAAAGATTGGTTGGAATTCGATCAAAACCATTAAAATGACGTTATTTTATTTGCAGTTGCCTATAAGTGAATACTACACCAAAAATATTTTACTAGGTATTAAAAATAGGGAAAATGAATTAAAAAACAATACTTTTAACAAATTATTGGTATCTCCAATCAATTTTAAAATTAGTATCAGTTTAGTAATTCTATGCAGTAGAAGCAGCCATTTATTTAGTGTATATACAAGAAAATTGGTGTTACCTATAACCTTTATTAAAAAAATTTGAATATTCGAAAGTGGTAACTACAAATACAGGTATCCTAATCAAATATGACCTTAAAGTCGAGTTTCTGTAGAACCAACCGAATTGTGGATTGTGTTGATAACACACACAACTATTGATTGGTATTGGTAAATGAATTTTTTACTATATTTGTTTTCCAAGCAAGACATATAAATTCAAAATTAGACTTCAAAATTAATAAGTGTTTGTAGTGCAGTCGGTAGAGAGTTGGCCTAGTACGCCGGATTTCCGAATTCAAATCCCGGACAAGACAAAAATTTATATGTTTTTTTTAAATTAAAATAAAATATTCATATGTATAAACAGTAAATATGGCTAAGAAACTTAAAAGTAGTTGTGGTGCAGTGGGTAAGAGTGTGAACTATTAACCTGAATGGCCGTTTTCAATACCAGAAATTTCAAAAAAAGTTTTTTAATTTCAATAAAATTTTGTGGAACATAATAATATTTATGTGGAACATAATATTGAATAAGACAACCGAATATTGGCTTTCACGACGAAAAATATAATTTAATATAACGATAGTTGTCGTAACCGCACGAATTCGATTGGCAACAAATTCGGTGTCCACAACTGAGACTGTTTTCTGGGTGAATATGCTGTTTACCAATACCAGCATTTTTTTCCACATAACTTATTATTTGGTCAGTCGTAACAGTTGGCTTGAATGATGAAAGATGCACCCATTTCTTTTTGATTACAACTTCCAGATCGTTAGAAGTATTAACCCCAAATACTACAGGCCTCTTTCGTCGTCTACGCCTCTGCACGTGAACCCAATCATGTGTTTTCTGTGATTGGTGCATGTTGTCATCAAAGATAGCATCTTTCATTTGAGCATCAGACTCAGTAGGTAATGAAGCTACAGATGCAGCAGCAGACAAAAGAGGTTGGCTGTTTGTTATAGCCAGTGGTGTCAGACCTTTTTGGTAAAAAATCGTCAAAAATGTAAAAATAAATCGTCAAAATCGTCAACAATTTTATGAAAAATCGTCAAGAAATCGTCATCAGTTAAATATCACAAAAAACGCTAGTTTAATTTTTTTTATTCGAAATTCATTTCAACTGCTTAATTCTATAATACAGCTCTTAAGATTTTATAAATTCGAATAATATAATAACTGGACGTTATTTTTCGCTTCATCTGTAAAAAGGTGGTATTTATGCTACGATTAATTACACTGTGAGACAAATGGTAGGGGTCAGTGATCGGGAAAGGTTCAAACTACCGGGGAAAGTTATATCGGTAAAAAAGAAGTTATACGTGTCCCGGCGTTTCGCTGGGTCAACCCTATGAATCGAGATTAGGCTTTGGGGTTCGAGAATTCCCGGGCGGGAATTCCCGGGAAATCCCGGGAAAAGTTTGGCGGGAATTCCCGGGAAAATAATATATTTTTCCAGGGAAAACGGGAAATTTTAAAAATATTATATTTTTTAAATTGTTTTTGTTTCGAATAGGATTTTTTAATTTTAGTCATAAAAAACATTTTAAATACCAAAACAAAAATGTCATTGTTAAAATCTTTTAAAAGGGAATAGATTTATTTGACACAGAAATAAAATCGTTGCCAAGTAATTAGGAGCATTTCAACTATTAAAGATTTTTCGCATAACTTATTCAAAATTTAAGTACACCCAGGAAAAAGTTTGGTTGGAATTCGATCAAAACCATTAAAATTAATTTTCCAGGACATTATTTTATTTGTAGTTGCCTATAATTGAATACTACACCAAAAATATTTTACTAGGTATTAAAAATAGGGAAAGCAGACTAAAAAACAATCCTTTTCACAAATTATTGGTATCTCCAATCAATTTTAAAATTAGTATTAGTTTAGTAATTCTATGCAGTAGAAGCAGCCAATTATTTAGTGAATGTACAAGAAAATTGGTGTTACCTATAACCTTTATTAAAAAAATTTCAATATTCAAAAGTGGTAACTACAAATACGGGTATCCTAATCAAATATGACCTTAAAGTCGAGTTTCTGTTGAACCAACCGAATTGTGAATTGTATTGATAACACACACAACTATTGTTTGGTATTGGTTAACGAATTTTTTACTATATTTGTTTTCCAAGCAAAACAAATAAATTCAAAATTAGACTTCAAAGTTAATAAGTGTTTGTGGTGTAGTCGGTAGAGAGTTGGCCTAGTACGCCGGATTTCCGAGTTCAAATCCCGGAAAAGACAAAAATTTTATATGTTTTTTTTAAATTAAAATATTCATATGTATAAACACTAAATATGGCTAAGAAAATTAAAAGTAGTTGTGGTGCAGTGGGTAAGAGTGTGAACTATTAACCTGAATGGCCGGGTTCAATACCAGAAAATTCAAAAAAAGTTTTTTAATTTCAATGAAATTTTGTGGAACATAATAATATTGATGTGGAACATAATATTGAATTAGACAACCGAATATTGGCTTTCACGACGAAAAATATAAACTAATATAAAGATAGTTGTCGTAACCGCACGAATTCGATTGGCAACAAATTCGGTGGCCACAACTGAGACTGTTTTCTGGGTGTAGTAACACCTAAAAACTTGGTAAAATGTTTAAAAGAAATGTGAAAAAAAGCTTTGTTTCTTACAAATAATCGCCCTTACTATCTAAATTTTTCAAATGTATAATTTAGGTAAAGTCGACTTTAGTTAAAATATTGGGTGGCAGTATACCTTGACTTGGTTTATTTTTGGAGCATTCTGATTGGTTAATTTATTTTCAACCAATCAAAATATTTGAAAATATAAATATTTTTGTAATGTTTTCATACACAAAATGAACAAAACCGTTTGATTAAAACTAAAGTCGACTTTAAATTTAAAATACGCCTTTATATTAAGGGTCAACAATTTTATAAGTAACGTTTTCATTAATAAATGTGAAAAGAAAAGACTAATGGTTAAGGGTGGTATCTAAATTTGGTTATCCAACATCTAAATTTGGTTCACAAAAAAAAAAAAAAATTGATGGTCATGCAACTTCTCTTGAAGAAAACAACAACAAGAATAACGTTTCAGCTAAAATTAGTAGCAAAGTACCCGAAGAAAAAAGTGTAAGCTGAATAGGGATTAAAGGTTTTATGGTAGGGCAAACATTTCCTGAAATGGTATCCAAATTAGCTGCAGTCAATCCGCACCATAACTAGATCTTCGTTTATTCGAGAAAGTTTTTATAATAAAAACCTGGCATTGCAAAAAAATGAAACCGATGTAAAGAACATTATATTAAATTACTACAATCATGTAAAAGATATCATGATAAAAGAAATATCGAGCAATATTTCTAACAATATGAGATTTAATATAATCTTAGATGAATGGACAAGAATATCACAAAAGAGATATTTGAACATATGTATAAACGGAAATAATTCATTTTATAACCTGGGGTTGGTTTATATATCAGGAAGATGTAATGCTGATGAAATAAGAAGAATTGTAGAAATAACACTAGAAGAGTTTTATTTGTCTTTGGAAAATAACATTGTGGCCACCATATCTAATGGGCCAAGTGTGATGAAACGGTTTGTTTCCGACAGTCCAGTAGTAGGTGCTTTCTGCTGGAATCTGCAACTCATTTAGCAGTGCTGCGAGTAATTTATATGAAATCAAATGTTCAACATTGTGATATTTTTTACTTTGAATTCTCACTACACAGACTGCATTTGTACTGAAATAGTGTTTTTTTTTAACAAAAATTACTTTTATAGGTGGTTTTCATTAACAATTTTGTTCAAAAATATTTCCCGGGATTCCCGGGAATCAAATTTTTTCATTCCCGTTTCCCGGGAAATGAAAAAGTCCGAGAAATCCCAAACCCTAATCGAGATATATAGATTTGACCTTTGGTGGTCTTTTTTTTGACATAACTCGAGAACCACTAGTCCGATTTTGCTGAAACAATTTTAAAACTATTAAAGATTACAATTCCTTTAATATGTTCATAAAACGTTTTTCTATATACTCAACAGTTTTGCCGGTAAAAATAAATGTATGAAGAAAAAAATATTTTTTGCCTAAAATATTAAAAAAAAGTAAGAAACAAAAGGTTACTGATTTTTATGGTAGCGGTAACAAACATTTATTTTTACCGGCAAAACTGTTGAGTATTTAGAAAAACGTTATATGAACAGATTAAAGGAATTGTAATTTTTAATTTTTTTAAAATGTTTGAGCATAATCGGACTAGTGGTTCTCGAGTTATGTCAAAAAAAAGATATATCTCGATTCCTAGGGGTGACCCAGCGAAACGCCGGGACACGTATAACTTGTCTTTGACCGATATAACATTTCCCGTTGGTTTCATCCCATACCGATTTTGACTGTTGCATAGTGTTATAGATAAAACACATCATCATGTGTTCTGCGGTTAAAATCTTCATAAATAATTTATATAGACTTAAAGTTCATGATTTCGAACTCTGTTCTTAAAACTTTCAGTCACGTCATAATTGTTTGTTATGAAAGTTTAAATCCCTGAAAAAAATTCATTTTATAAATCTGTGTAATACCACAATTATATCTGAGCAAAAACTACCTGATTTTTGTCTCTTATAGTTTTTAACTTGTCAAAAAGCATACAAAAAAAACAAGCAAAAACTAGTTTTCTACAAAAGCTAGGTGGTTTTTGCTCAAGTATAAATTAAAAATTATCCTAGCTCCAACTTTTGTTTGTAATTGTTTTCAATCACGAACATATTTTTCTACTCAGACCCGGCGAGTATTGCGACTTCTAAAAATACGATTCGAAAAGAACAATTTGCGGTTTTTTAAATGTTTTTCTTTATAGTTTTGCTTAAAATTCGGTTAAAAGTCAGTAATTTTCCTAAATCGTCAAAACGTATGGAGTTTTTATTCAAAAATCGTCAATCGTCATTTATAAAATTTTGACTAAAAAATCGTCAAAATGACATAAATTCGTCACATCTGACACCATTGGTTATTGTAGCAGCAGCTCGTGCACTTGTACCAGGGGGTATCCATTAAGGTGTTTTAAGATTTTCAAAAAATTTCACACACGAATGAGAAGAAAAACACAAAGAATTTGAAGAAATTTAACAGCGAACGAGAGAAAATAAAGGACGTCGCGGTAACAATAAATTTAATAAAAACGGATTTACAAGCAAAAAACATCATTAAAAACAATAAAAAAAATAATTAAAATTGATTATTTATTATTTATTTCACTCTTAAAGTTGTTTTTGTTACCGCTTTAATCAAAAACCATAAGAAACAATAACAACAGTGCCCTGTTAACTTTTTCGGTTTTCCTTTTGTTTCTCTTATTCTTCACGGGAATTAACAGAATCCCAATCCAGATAAAATTTAAGGGAACCAAAGAGAACATTTTTTCGTATGGGAACTCTTTAGCCTATATCCTCGTTGCTTGTACTTGGCTTAACAACAACACTAGTAGCATCAACTGCATTAGTATTAAGTACATCAATGTTGTTTTTTTTCTTTTTGTTTATTTTTTGGCGGTTTAAATGTAGAGATACAACCTTGCGGTTTGTTCTGCGTTTATTTTTTTTATATGGAGTTTTAACAATTAAAAACGCACTGCGGATTCTCTCTAAATTAAAACTTAATTTAATTTCTCTGCGTTTTCTCAATTTTCATTCTCACTCTCACTACAGTGTTCCCATATTTTCAAAAAATAATCCCAATATTTGATGATGTTTAGAGATGGAAAAGTTGAAACGACTGAACTTTTATTTTGAAAAATCATTGTTTTTCATGTTTATTACTAGTTTCGAACTCATTTAGCCTATCATTTTAATTTAATGATATTTGCCGAAGTTAAAATGAAAAAAATATAAAAAATAAAAATTTTTCTATACTGAAACAAAAACCTAATTTTCCATCTTTGGTGCTCGCCACACATACACTAAATGTACACACACACTCATGTAAAGAAAGTGTGAATGTATGTATAAAAACAACCGTCACCGCAGCCGCAGTCATTTAATTTGTTTTTTCTCTGTGCAGCGCAATCCGCAGCCGCAAGTTTGTATCTCTATTGTAACTTTATCTTTACTTTTTGAGAACTCACTGAACTGTTGCTTTAAACCAGGGATCGGCAAAAATAAACAACCTTATTTTGTGCTTGTATGAGTGAGTTGCAGCCTCTCACTCTCAATGCACTGACAAAGAACGTTTGTATAATAATTCGAAAATTTTAAATGTTTATAATGGGAATATAAAATAAAAATTTAAAAGCAAACAACAACTACGAAAACAAATATCAAAAAACAACAACACAAAAAAATAAAAACAAAAAACTTAAAAATAAATTACCAAAAAAATGTATCAATAAACACTATGCAGAGTAAAAAATCTGGCAAACAAGCGATGTGACAACCTATTTCATTGAAATCTTGTATGCGACTGATTATTTTTTTGTTCTATGTGTGAGCTTATGTAGGTGTGAGAGAGCGCCCATGGGCATAGGCGTTGCCAACCTCTGCTTTAAACCACGTAGTTTAAGACTTAAGGCTGAGTTACCCAACCGTAAACGTATCTGTAACGAATCAGCTGTTCCGATACCACAAGAAGAAATGGAAACGAATGGTTACTAACACGTAAATGTAAACGAACTTGCCGAATCATTCTGTTGAAATCAGAATTTTCTATCCGGCATCGAAACAGCTGAATGATTTTAGTCGGAAAAAATATGAAATGAATAAAGAAAATTTATTCAAACAACAAATAAGGAATAAAAATTAACAAATAAATGGAAAAATTTAGAATAAAATATAAAACCACATAAAATAGATGCTAAATAGTAATGTCGTTTACGATAATCTATAAGTGTACTTTTTAGCTACGGCACGGTACAGTTACATCACATTTACGTTTACGGTCCCATAATCCGCCCTTTAAAGAGTTTTTAAGCTCTCTTACTTAATTTGAGAGAGATGAGATTTGTGCAAGTAAATTTGATGAAATACCCAAACAATCATTACAATTGTAAACAATGTTTTTATTATTATTGAAATATTCAGTTAATTTATGATTAATACTAGCGGGCGCAGCCCGCTACGTTGTTAGCGTGCCTTAAAGTTTAAGGCGGGGGGGCTGCGCTGTGGAAATTTCCAAAAATCTCATCTTAGCGGATGTCTACAATAGAGGAGGAACTTTAGTACCAAATTTCAACTTCCTACCTCCAGCAGTTTGGGCAGGCCTTTAAGCGGCACTTTTCGCTTCATTAATCCCCATTTTTGCATACTCCAAGGAACATATGTTTTACATTTCAGGTTTCTAGCCAATTTTTACTATTAGTGCCCCTCTGGGAAGGAATTTCCGAAAATCCATCGACAGGGAATTTCAGCTTCCTAGTTCCAGCAGTTTGAGCAGGCTGTCAAGTGGGACACTTTCTTTTTTTGTCCCTCCCGGTTGGAATTAGGCTGGAAGAGGAACCTATTCAAGTACCGAATTTCAGCTTCCTAGTTCCAGCAGTTTGGACAGGTCGTTAAGGGGCCACTTTCCCTTTTTGAGCCCCCATTTTATAACGACCCTGTCCAAAATTCAAAAAAGTATTTTTCTAATAAGTTAGCTCTTACTCCAGGGACACACATTTTAAATTTCAGGTTTCTACCCGAAGGGGTTTTTACAGGCCACCAGGAATTTACAAAAATTCCATCTTCGCGGCTATCTGCGATGGATGAGGAACATTCATACCAAATTTCAACATTGCCTCAGCGGTTTGGGCAGGCCGTTATTGGGGACATTTATCCCTTTGAACCACCATTTTTATTATGTTCCTTTTCCAAAATAGGAAAATTACGTTGCCGGTGAGTTAGTCCTACTCCAAGGAATACATATTTAAAATTTTAGATTGGCCAAAAGGGATTGGGCAGGCCGTCAAGGAGGAGACTTTTCCCCTTATTTCCCCTCCCGATAGGAATTTCAATAATTTTTTGAAAAAAGATACTTTGTTTTTACAAAGTACTTTATTTGTACTTTTTTTGAAAAAGGTATTTTTTTGGAAAAAGGTACTTTTTTAGGAAAAAGGTACTTTTTTTGGAAAAAGGTACTTTTTTTGGAAAAAGGTACATTTTTTTTGAAAAAAGTATTTTTTTTGGAAAGGGTACTTTTTTTTTTTAAAAAGGTACTTTTTTTGGAAAAAGTACTTTTTTTTGGAAAAAGGTACTTTTTTGGAAAAAGGTACTTTTTTTGGAAAAAGGACTTTTTTTTGGAAAAAGGTACTTTTTTTTGGAAAAAGGTACTTTTTTTGGGAAAAGCTACTTTTTTGAAAAAAGGTACTTTTTTGTCCCCTTTTTGCCCCTCCCGATAAGAATTTCCAAAAATTCCGTCTCAACGGACGTCTACACCGGTCGAGGAACCTACATACCAAATTTCAACTTCATAGCTCCAGCAGTTTGAGCAGGCCGTCAAGGGGGAGACTTTATCCCCTTTTTGCCCCTCCCTGTAAAAATTTCAAAAAAATCCCGTCTTGGTGGATGTCTACGATAGTGCAGGAACCTTTATACCAAATTTCAACTTCCTACCTCCAGCGGTTTGGGCAGGCCGTCAAGGGGGCTCTTTTCCCCATTTTAACCCCCATTTTTACAACGACCCTGTCCAAAATTCTCGAAAGTACTTTCCAGAAAAGTTAGCCCTACTCCAAGGAACACATATCTAAAATTTCAGCTTTCTAGCCAAAGGGGTTTTGGCAGGCCGCCAAGGGGGAGACTTTTCCCCTTTTTGCCCGGTAGGAATTTCCAAAAATCCAGTTTTAGCGGACGTCTACGCCGAAAGACGAACCTACATACCAAATTTCAACTTCCTAGCTTCAGCGGTTTGGGCTGGGCGATGTTGAGTCAGTCAGTCAGTCAGTCAATCAGTCAGTCAGTCACGTTATTCTTTTATATATAGAGATTGGCACAAATTAAATGATATTTGGCCCTGCAAATATGACAGACGATGACGTTTCTTTTTGCCGAATTGAAACATTTAGCACAAAGCGATTTTGGCGCCGTATTCATTGTAACGCGTCTAAACAATTTAACTATCAGGCGTAGACTGATGCTAAAAATGTGTAAGGATATAAAAGTAATGTTTTGTAAATCGAATTTCTTAAATTAGTTTTTTTTTTAATTGCCCGGGTGAAAATGGTCATATATGATGATATATGACTAAATATATGGGTTCATATATGATTCCATCCGTAATTTGAGGATATATGGCCGTATATGATCATATATGGACATACATGAGTTCATATATGCTCTTATACCTACTTTCGCTGATATATAAAAATACGATTTTTTTTATTTTTCAAAAAAACTTTAGAGAAATTGATAGTTAAAGTAAATTATTAACAATATCATAAATCTGTTTTAATTTAAAGTCAAAATAATACAAAATCTGTCGTATAATACATCTATTTACACCATGGTTGGCAAACACTAACCGTAAAATACCGTTAACGATTCAAAACCCTTTCAACGAACTATTTTTAAGCCTATAATACCACTAACGAAATAACTTAAAATACCGTTAACCTTAAAATACCCTAACGAAATATATTAAAATATGGATTACCTTAAAATACCCTAATAATATAACTTAAAATACCGTTAACCCTAAAATACCCTAACGAAATAAAATTACACGTTCAATATTATTGATAAATATTTCAAAAATCAACCAATCAGAAAATTTTATTTTTAAATACTTTGTTCTGATTGGCCGATTTTAAAAACATTGATAGCATATTTAATTCCTTTAATGCAATTAATGTATATCCCGATAAAATAAAATTAAAAAAACTAAAATGCAAGTGCTTGTGCAAATTTAAATGTTACTGACACTTTAGAAAACATTGTTTTCTATTGTTGTTTCTACATGAATGGGTGTCACTACATTGCTGGATCTGTCAAAACAACAGAGTAGTACGTTGGAAGATGACAAAGCAAATTGTGGAAAATTTTCTGTTGTTGTTTTTTCTTTGATATTTTAAATGTTTAATAACGCTCCTAGACGAGAACAAGAAATTCTCATTGAGTTTGTAATTTAACTTAACAAATATTTCCAGAAATTCTTAAAACGTCGTCTCCAGACGATTTCCTTAGGCAAGAATGAAATCTGGATAGAGACATGCCTACAACGGATTATTTTTCACAATTTGTTAAATACGTTTGGGATTTTTAGCATATTTAATTCCTTTAATGCAATTAATGTATATCCCGATAAAATAAAATTAAAAAAACTAATTGCAAGTGCTTGTGCAAATTTAAATGTTACTGACACTTTAGAAAACATTGTTTTCTATTGTTGTTTCTACATGAATGGATGTCACTACATTGCTAGATCTGTCAAAAAAATACCATTTAAAAAATATAATTTAAAAAAAAGTACTTTTTTTTCTCCCCCCACGGATATCTTCACTAAAACAAGGTTTATTATTATTCGGCATAGACGGGATTTTTGTAAATTCCTACCGGAACGGGCAAAAAGGGGAAAAGTGTCCCCATAAACAGTCTCACAAATTGGAAAAGTGCCTGCCCAAACCACTGGAGGTAAGAAGTTGAAATTTGGTATAAAGGTTCCTCCACTGTAGTAGACATCGACTAAGTTTGTATTTTTGGAATTCCCTACAGGGTATCCCAAAAGGCGTCCGCTTAGACGGAATTTTTGAAATTCTTTTCGGGAGGGGAAATAAGTCGAAAAGTCTCCTCATTGACGGCCTGCCCAATCCCTTTTGGCCAACCTAAAATTTTAAATATGTATTCCTTGGAGTAGGACTAACTCACCGGTAACGTAATTTTTCCATTTTGGTGCACGAACATAGTAAAAATGTTGGTTGAAAGGGAAAAATGTCCCCAATAACGGGCTGCCCAAACCGCTGAGGCAATGAAGTTAAAATTTGGTATGAATGTTCCTCATCCATCGCAGATAGCCGCGAAGATGGAATTTTTGTAAATTCCTAAAGGGAGGGGCAAAAAGAAGAAAAGACTCCCTGGTGGCCTGCAAAAATCCCTTCGGATAGAAACCTGAAATTTAAAATGTGGGTCCCTGGAGTAAGAGCTAACTTATTAGAAAGATACTTTTTTGAATTTTGCACAGGGTCGTTATAAAATGGGGGCTCAAAAAGGGAAAGTGGCCCCTTAACGACCTGTCCAAACTGCTGGAACTAGGAAGCTGAAATTCGGTACTTAGGTTCCTCTTCCAGCCTAATTCCAACCGGGAGGGACAAAAAATGAAAAAGTGTCCCCCTTGACAGCCTGCTCAAACTGCTGAAACTAGGAAGCTGAAATTCCCTGTCGATGGATTTTAGGAAATTCCTACCGAGAGAGGGACAAATAGTAGAAGTTGGCTAGAAACCTGAAAAGTAAAACATATGTTCTTTGAAGTATGGGCTCACTTATCGGGAAGGTGCTTTTTGGAATTTTGGACAGGGACATTGACAAATGACTTGCAGAACACTCATTTGGGACGCTTTGCCAGCGTTTGCGAAAAGCGTTTTACCAGTATTTGTTTTACAAAAATTTCGGTGGTTTATAAAAAAAACCACTGGCAAAGAATTGGTTTAGAGTGATATGCCAAGGTTTGCAACCAGTAGTTATCCAGTGCTACCTAGCCAATGCTACCAGGCGTACAAAAATCAATTCACTGGAAACCAATGATTTTATAAAAATGCTGACGCTTCGTTAAAAAATGTTTGTAGTCGGAAGGTTCCGAGTTCAAATCCGGTTGCAAACAAAAAAATATTTTTGGATTTTTTTTAATTTAAAATTTTTTTTGTTTTATAAAATCAATTTTTTTGTTTGTGGGAAAGCTCCTTCAAGACCAACTTTTTTTTGCCCTCCCAACACTGGCATACTAGTTACAAAAAATTATTTGCCAGTACTAGCATTTTGGCTCAGCCAGTAGTTGTCCAGCTATTATCACTCATTTATGTGTTTAGCCATCAAATATTATATGTCTCGTTACCTCAGTGGGTAGAGCAATCGTCTGTCAATCTGACGGCCTGGGTTCAAATCACGGCAGGACCAAAAAAAATACATATGAACTTTTTTTAAATTTTATTTTGGAAAATATATTTCCAGACCACCAATTTATTGGTTTTGCCAGCGTTTTGCCAACGTTTAAAAATTTTGTTCCTCCAGTGCTTTTCCGGCGCTTTTTGAACAGCCGGTCCTTTTGTCTAATGATGTTATCATTTTGGGAATGGAAAAGCACTTTTTGCCAGTACTTGTACCACCTGTTAAAGTGCTTTGCCACCGCTTTCCCGTTTGTATTTTTCTGACTGGGTAGGGTCAAAAACAGGAAAAGTCTCCCCCTTAACGGCCTGGCCAAACTGCTGGAACTAGGGGGCTTAAACTCGGTATTTGGGTTCCTTCTCCAACGTAGACGTCCCCTAAGAAGGAATTTTTGGAAATTCATACCGGGAGGGGTAAAAAGGGAAAAAATTGCCCCCTTGACGGCCTGGCCAAACTGCTGGATATAGAGACCTAAAATTAAGTATGTAGTAGAATTCTCCTCCAACGCAGACGTCGTCTAAGACGGAATTTTTGGAAATTCCTACCGGAAGGGGTAAAAACGGAACAATTCTCCCCCTTGATGGCCTAACCGAACCCTTCAGCTAGAACCCTGTAATCTAGAATATGTTTTCCTTGGAGTATGGGCTAACTTATCGACAAGGCATTTTTAGGACTTTGGACAGGAACGTGGTCAAAATGGTAGTTCAAAAGGGGAAAATTGACCCCCCCCCCCCCTCCCACTTAACGTCTGCGTCTTTAGCTAGAAACCTAAAATTTAAAGAACGGGTGTATATGGAACACTAAAATTAAGAAACTAAATAGGAAACGAGTGGAATTGATACACTACACAAATGGAACGAAATGGATATTAACGTTGAACAAGTGGAATTGAAATCATAGACAACGGAAATGGATTGGAAGAGGGATCGAAATGGAATGGACTATAGAACGAAATAGAATGAGGAGCGAGATGGCATAGAATGGGAAACGAGTGGAATTGAAACACTGCAGTTAAAAGAGGAATGGAACGGAGCAAGTGCAAAGAAATGGAATGGAAATAGAAGCGACTGATATCAATATCAACACACAAGACAGTAGGAACGAAATGGAATGAAACGGGGAACTAGTGGAATTGGAATAACAGATAATGGGAACGAAATGCAATGGAATGGTGAACGAAATGGAATCTTGGAAGGAGTTGCATGGAACACTAAAATTGTTAAACAAAATGGAATGGAATTTGAATGAGTCAAACTGTCGGAGTTTGGTACTAGAAATTTGGCATGTGGTTGAGGCAAGATTATATATATTTGGGAGTTTTACTGGGAGGAATAAAAAGGGGTGAAGGACCCCTTTTAATTACCTGATCAAACACTATCCACGGAATATGAAACTTATGTAGCATTGAAACATACTCTCAAAAAAGTTAAACAAATTTTCTAAAAGAGAAAAAACCTTAGAAAAGGAATGCATCCCAGTTGAAAATGTTCATATATGTGCATATATTGTCATATATGGTTTCATGTATGAGCATATATGGTTTAATATATGATCATATATGAACATATATGTTATGTATGGAAGCATATATGGGTAAATACATTCAAATGTATGAATCCATATATGATAATCAGGGCAAGGACTTTCATGCAAATGCATGTTTGTAGACAGTGGCCCAAAAACGACTTTGACCAAATACTTTTCCGAATCAAAGAATTTGCAAAAAAATGGCATCGATTTGTTGTTGCATATTTTTGCATATTTTGTTATAAATTAAAATTTTTGCTTTTAAGTGCATATTTTATTGCATATTTTATGATTTTTATTGCATATTTTTGCATATTTTGCACATTATTGCATATTTTTAAATATTTTAAAATATAAAATTCAATTTAAGAATTCATACACCCAGAAAACAGTCTCAGTTGTGGCCACCGAATTTGTCGCCAATCGAATTCGTGCGGTTACGACTACTATCTTTATATTAAATTATATTTTTCGTCGTGAAAGCCAATATTCGGTTGTCTTATTCAATATTATGTTCCACATAAATATTATTATGTTCAACAAAATTTTATTGAAATTAGAAAACTTTTTTTGAATTTTCTGGTATTGAACCCGGCCATTCAGGTTAATAGTTCACACTCTTACCCACTGCACCACAACTACTTTTAATTTTCTTAGCCATATTTACTGTTTATACATAATAATATTTTATTTTAAATAAAAAAAAAAACATAAATTTTTGTCTTGTCCGGGATTTGAACTCGGAAATCCGGTGTACTAGGCCAACTCTCTACCGACTACACCACAAACACTTATTAATTTTGAAGTCTAAGTTTGAATTTATATGTTTTGCTTGGAAAACAAATATAGTAAAAAATTCATTTACAAATACCAATCAATAGTTGTGTGTGTTATCAACACAATCCACAATTCGGTTGGTTCTACAGAAACTCGACTTTAAGGTCATATTTGATTAGGATACCCGTATTTGTAGTTACCACTTTCTTATATTGAAATTTTTTTAATAAAGGTTATAGTTACCACCAATTTTCTTGTACATACACTAAATAAGTGGCTGCTTCTACTGCATAGAATTACTAAACTGATACTAATTTTCAAATTGATTGGAGATACCACTAATTTGTTAAAAGGATTGTTTTTTAGTTTGCTTTCCCTATTTTTAATACCTAGTAAAATATTTTTGGTGTAGTATTCACTTATAGGCAACTGCAAATAAAACGAGTAAAAGGTTAAAGTCGGGCATGCCGACTATACAATACCTTACACCAGTCTGGTTAAAAGCCAACTAATGTTTGGATCCGAAATTCGAATGGGTTAAAATGGGGCTTGTGTTAAAATTTTCTATAATGTGAGTCAGCGCACCAAATTTCATTAAAATATCTTAATATTTGCTACCTGCAGTTTGTAACCAAGCCCAAGGGGACCCTTATATGGGCACTAGGTCTAAACATGGACCGATGTTCACCAAAATCAATAGGCTTCATCCTTGGGCCAACAGAGGTCTGTGTACCAAATTTCATCGAAATATCTTAATATTTGCGACCTGCAGCGTATAAACAGTATAATTTTGGTAGGACCCTTATATGGGCACTAGGTCTAAACATGAACCGATGTTCACCAAAATCAATAGGCTGCGTTATTGGGCTAACATAGGTCTGTGTACCAAATTTCATCAAAATATCTTAATATTTACGGCTGCAGCGTATAAACAATATAATTTTGGTAGGACCCTTATATGGGCACTAGTTCTAAACATGGACCGATTTTAACCAAAATCAATAGACGTCGTCCTTGGGCCGACATAAGTCGGTGTACCAAGTTTCATCAAAATATCTTAATATTTGCGACCTGTAGAGTGCGGACAAAAATGCATAAACAGACAGACAGACGGACGGACGGACAGACGGACATCGTTAAATCGTAATAAAAAAAAATTCTGAGCCGATCGGTATACTATAGGTGGGTCTACGACCAATATTTTTTGGTGCTACAAACATCAGCACAAACTGATAATACCCTGACCACATAGTGGTGTAGGGTATAATAACGTCCTGGCAAATTCATTTTAATGGTTTTGATCGAATTCCAACCAATCTTTTTCCTGGGTGTACTTTAAAACTAAAAAAAATTCTAAAGAATTAATTACACTATGCGACAGTCAAAATCGGGATGGGATGAAACCAACGGAAATGTTATATCGGTCAAAAACAAGTTATACGTGTCCCGGCGTTTCGCTGGGTCACATCTAGGAATCGAGATATATCGATTTGAAGTTAGTAACTATCATATAGGGGAAATTGTCACCTTTGGTGGTCTTTTTTTTTGACATAACTCGAGAACCACTAGTCCGATTTTGCTCAAAAAATTTTAAAATTGAAAAAAAAATTAAAAATTACAATTCCTTTAATCTGTTCATATAACGTTTTTCTATATACTCAACAGTTTTGCCGGTAAAAATAAATGTATGAAGAAAAAAAATATTTTTTGCCTAAAATATTAAATTTTTTTATTTTTAAATTCATAAAAAATCCAAAACGGAAAAAAAGGCAAGTGGTATTACTTTCACGCAAAGTCACATAACCTTTAAACAAAATGAGACATAGATCATGAAAATCGATGGACGCGTTTCGCTTTTATTCACAATTAAGTGAAGGTATCTCATTTTGACAAGAATATTGATTTTATGTTTCAATGAGTTTGGATAATATTTATTATATATTATTTATTATTAACACGTAAAATTAAAAATTATTACAGGTAATTATTAGGTTATTACATAGATACATAGGTTATAAAAATCGATGAACGCAAAACTTATTTTCGTTTGTTTGCGCCCTTTACTTTCTTGCGTGGTGGTTCGCCCACTTGTTCAGAGTCTGTATCGGATGAGGATCTGTCTTCATCTGGAAAAAATCAATTGTTTTTAATCAGTCAGTTAACTTCATTTTTGTGACTTACCCTCGGAGGAAACTCCCATTGTATATTCTTCTTCTTCATCTTCATTGTCGGGATCGTACGTCTTTTGCGACCACCAACAAATTTCAGCCAGCAGCGAATCGAGCCTTTTGCCTTTATATCGCGTTTCCATTGGCATTGCCACTTGATGGAAGCGCTCGCCATGTTCATCCGACTCTGAGGCTAGCTGCTTGCTGAAGTATTCGAGATGGTGATGCAAGAAATGAATTTTGAGGGACATATTCACTCCAATTTTCTGGAAGTAGTGCAACATCTTGGTCACAAGAGCGGGATAATTGTGTGCTCGCGTACTTCCCAAAAAATATCGTATGACTTTCTTCACTGTCCTCCACGCAAAGTAATCATTACCGTCTAAAGCACCTTTAAATTCCTTTGGTTTCATGAGCTTTCGTATATCCGGCCCATTCAGAACACCTTCCTTCAATTTTGCTTCGCTGATTCGTGGGAAAATATTATTCAAACAATCAAGAATTTTCGGTTGCTTCACAATGGCCTTAATTAAATTTTTTACGATTCCCAGTTTGATATGGAGAGGGGGCATGAGGACGTTCTCCATTGGCACCAGTGGATCATTTACGCAGTTGTGTCCTTTCTCCGTTGGATCTCGAGGAAGCCAGTCATGCGTTTCGTATTGGTTTCCTTTAAATCGGGTATCCCAAAGACACAAGAAACACATGTCTTTCGTATAGCCTCCTTGGAGACCTCTTAGCATCGCCACGACTTTCAGATCACAACTGACCCGCCACATGTGATCAGTGTAGTAAACTTTATCCAAAATTATTTTCATCGAATCGTATGTTTCGCTCATGTCTGTGCTGTAGCCAATGGGAATGCTTGGTTTTTTATTATATTTATGTAGTAAAACGACTTTCAGGCTTGATTTCGAAGAATCGATGAACATTCGCCAATCAGCTGCGACATAATTAATGGCCATCGCCTCCATCAGTCCCTTTATATCGTGGCAGTAAACAAATGTGTTCCCTTCGTTGAGTGTTTAGTACCGTTGGAATAGCAATTGTCGTCTTCGATATCCGGTGACTTTGACATTAGGCTCCAAATTGTTGCCTTCTTTCAAAAGCTGGGCAAGTTTTTCTGCTTCACGTTGAGAAAGGTTTAATTCTGCAACAATCTTGTCCATTCTTGCTTGTGATATTGGAATTATTTTGTTCGATGGGCCGGCTTCTGGTGTTGGTTTATAGGTGAAATCCGATTGATCCATTGTTTCAATAGAAAAAGAAGCTTCTCTGTCAGGACTTGGAAGCGGTGGAATTGGTATTACATCCGAATGCGGTAGAATTATTTGTGCACTTCTAACAGATATGTAAACACTTCGTTTAAGGCCTTTACTATTTACTCCACATATTTTGTTTGCGCAAGCGTAACAGTTATCCGAATTGTGCTCTTCTGGATCAGTCCAAATCATTGGTACACCAAAAGAAAGTGAACTGCGTTTCCCTTGGATCCACATGTTAAGAGCATTGTAGCACGTTTTACAAATTTTGTCTGGGGCCCACGAAAAGCCGCGAATTATTTCGGAATCAAAATAAAGTTTAAAAGCACGCTCCACTTGCTCAGTGAGTAATGCAGTATTTGTTGAAAAAGCTCTTTTGCCACAAACGTAACAAAATAAATTGATGTTTTCTGGACAATTTGCACTCATTTCGGTTTTATACTTTTATTACTTTTTCGTCACTTTAAAAAATCGTACTTTATGCGTTCGGAGACACTTGTTGAATGACAAAAATCGATCAATGAACACCTATAAAAACTGCGTAAGTTTCAATATTTTACTGAGAGGTACTTATGAATTGGCGCATCTTTTAAGGGTGGCTATATACCTGATTCGTGTGCGTTTTAAATTTTTCGAAACGTTCTAAAACATGACCACTCATAAATGTGGGTGCAATTTGTGTAACAAAATCATGCAGGTAGCCAACGGAAAAACCCAAATAATTAAAAAAGTGCACTTTCCTTTTTTTCTTTTAATTGTCCACGCACATATATGACCGTTTTTTAGTTTGTTACCGCTACCATAAAAATCAAATAACCTTTTGTTTATTACTTTTTTTTAATATTTTAGGCAAAAAATATTTTTTTCTTCATACATTTATTTTTACCGGAAAAACTGTTGACTATATAAAAAAACGTTATATGAACAGATTAAAGGAATTGTAATTTTTAATTTTTTTAAAATTGTTTGAGCAAAATCGGACTAGTGGTTCTCGAGTTATGTCAAAAAAAAGACAACCAAAGGTGACAATTTCCCCTATATGATAGTTACTTACTTCAAATCGATATATCTCGATTCCTACCCGTGACCCAGCGAAACGCCGGGACACGTATAACTTCTTTTTTTACCGATAGAACTTTCCCCGGTAGTTTGAACCATTCCCGATCACCCCTACCATTTGCCTCACAGTGTTATTTGGAAGCAATATAATGTTGGCAATATAACACCACACTAGAAAGAGAAACACATAGCATAGTACAATATGTTGTCATCCACTAACACTTTTTTATAGATGTAATTTTAAATTAACGTTTTCAGGTGTTATTGCTCACAAACAGAAAGTTTAAAAATTTTATAAAAATTATTTTAAGGAAACTTGTCCCCGAGCATTAATTTCTGCCACTTTTTTCTCTGAGTTACGAAAGTGAGTACGATTTTATAGTACACATATTTAGGTTCTATTTTATAATAAAGCTTTTTCAGGTAAAATGCCACACACAAAAATATATTTAACTATGTGTATTTGAAGACATATTCAGTTTGTTCGTTTACTCTAATTTTTAACTACTTTTACTACAATTGCAAAGTTTTTTTTTACTTTTTGTACTGAATTTTTCCAGCTGTAGTAAATATAGTAACTTGTAGTAAGTAAACGAACAAGCTTATTGTAACCGATACCTGAATTTTTACGTTTATGTTAATTTTTAATAAATATAATTTAAAAAAAACATTTATTTTTAGTGCATATTTCGTTATAAACGCATATTTAAGTGCATATTTTCCATTTTATAGTGCATATTTTAAGCGAATATTTTCGAATTTTTAGTGCATGAAAGTCCTTGCCCTGATGATAATATACTGCATTTATTGGTCCATATATTCCAATTTCTGAATTGCGAATTTCTGAAATACAATTAATAAATTTCTAAAATACAATTGTCAGTTTCTGAAATACAATTCATAATTTCTGAAATATAATTGATAATTATTCAAATACAATTGATAATTTCGGAAATACAATTTATAAATATGAAAATCTATTGACAATTTCTGAAAGCAATTATAAAACTGGAAATAAATTAATTATTTCTGAAATACAATTGGTAAATCTGAAAAACAATTCATAACTTCTAAAATACAATTGATAAAACTGAAATTCATTTGATAGTTTCTGAAATACAATTGATAAATCTGAAAAACAATTGAGAACTTCTGAAATAAAATGATAAATTTTGAAATACAATTGGAAATGTTGCAGTGAGATAAGAACAGCGAAAATAAAACTGCTAAATTAATAAAATTTTAGTTATATTTGAGTTAGCTTTTAGTTTGAGTTAACTTTTAGCAAAATCTGCAGAAAATTTTGCAAAATATTAGTAAACTAAAAATGGCAAAAACCAACTGTTGTAAAAATGTTTGTTAAATTTTGTTCAATGCAAATAGCAGTTTATATAATCAACAGAAATATTTGCTAAAAATATTAAACTGTTGATTTTAGAAGGCTAGATTTGTATTTCCATTAAAATCAAACAACGAAAAAGGAACTTTGAAAATTTTAAATTTTATGTGATGTTTTTTGTCTACTACATTTCATTTTATTTTCTAGTTATTGAAATTTAGCTGAATTATAACTCAAATTTTGTATATTTAACAGTTTTATTTTTGCTGTTCCTATCTTATTTATATTTAGCAAAAATACTCCGCTAATTCAGCAGTTTTTCATTTTAACCTAATTTTTAGTAGCTTTAACTAAAATTTTTACAAACTTTTTTCTATTAGTATATAAACAATCATTAAATAATCAAAAACCAGACAAAAAATAATTTCTAAACTTGAACTTTATATACATTAAAAATTTCATAATTTCTCAATTTCATTCAAATGTATAAATTCATCAGTAACGTATGCATAGAATTATAATATTTACATTTAATTTGAATAAAAAAAGCAATATTTTTATTAAAAAATAAAAAAAAATTTTTATATGAACATTCATATATCTCCATATATGACCATATATGGCCATATAGCCTCAAATTTCGGATCCGAGCCCATACATGTTGCTATATATGACCATATATGAACCTGGGAACTTATATCTCTATATATAAAAGAATAACGTCACTGACTGACTGACTGACTCAACATCGCCCAGCCCAAACCGCTGAAGGTAGGAAGTTGAAATTTGGTATGTAGGTTCCTCTTTTGGCGTAGACGTCCGCTAAGACGGGATTTTTGGAAATTCCTACCGGAACGGGCAAAAAGGGGAAAAGTCTCCCCCTTGGCGGCCTGCCAAAACCCCTTTGGCTAGAAAGCTGAAATTTAAGATATGTGATCCTTGGAGTATGGGCTAACTTTTCTGGAAAGTACTTTCTGGAATTTTGGACAGGGACGTTTTAAAAATGGGGGGTTAAAAAGGCCCCCCTTGACGGCCTGCCCAAACCGCTGGAGGTAGGAAGTTGAAATTTGGTATAAAGGTTCATCCACTATCGTAGACATCCAAAAAAAAAATTAATAAAAAAAAAAATTTTATTTTATTTATTTTTTTCCCACCAAGACGGGAGTTTTGGAAATTTTTACAGGGACGGGCAAAAAGGGGAAAAAGTCTCCCCCTTGACGGCCTGCTCAAACTGCTGGAGCTATGAAGTTGAAATTTGGTATGTAGGTTCCTCGACCGGTGTAGACGTCCGTTGAGACGGCATTTTTGGAAATTCTTCTCGGGAGGGGCAAAAAGGGGACAAAAAAAGTACCTTTTTCCAAAAAAGTACCTTTTCCGAAAAAAGTACCTTTTTCCAAAAAAAGTACCTTTTTCCAAAAAAGTACCTTTTTCTAAAAAAAATACCTTTTTCCAAAAAAAGTACCTTTTTCCAAAAAAAGTACCTTTTTCCAAAAAAAGTACCTTTTTCCAAAAAAAGTACCTTTTTCCAAAAAAAATTCCTTTTTCCAAAAAAAGTACCTTTTTCCAAAAAAAAAGTACCTTTTTCAAAAAAAAGTACCTTTTTCAAAAAAAAGTACCTTTTTCCAAAAAATTTACCTTTTTCTAAAAAAATGTACCTTTTCCAAAAAAAAAGTACCTTTTCCAAAAAAAGTAACTTTTCCCAAAAAACATACATTTTTCCAAAAAATTACCTTTTTCAAAAAAAGTACCTTTTCCAAAAAAAAGTACCTTTTCCCAAAAAAGTACCTTTTTCTAAAAAAATGTTCCTTTTCCCAAAAAACATACATTTTTCCAAAAAAATACCTTTTTCAAAAAAAGTACCTTTTCCAAAAAAAAGTACCTTTTTCTAAAAAAATGTTCCTTTTCCAAAAGAAGTACCTTTTCCAAAAAAAGTACCTTTTTCCAAAAAACATACATTTTTCAAAAAAAAAAATACATTTTTCCAAAAAAAATACCTTTTTAAAAAAAAATACCTTTTTTAAAAAAAGTACAAATAAAGTACTTTGTAAAAACAAAGTATCTTTTTCCAAAAAATTTCGTTTTTCCAAAAAGTACCATTTAAAATAATATATGTATAATTTCAAAAAAACTACTTTTTTTCCTCCCCCCACGGATATCTCCACTAAAACAAGGTTTCTTGATATTCGGCATAGACGTGCGCTAAGACGGGATTTTTGGAAATTCCTACCGGAACGGGCAAAAAGGGAAAAGTCTCCCAATAAACAGTCTCACAAATTGGAAAAGTGCCTGCCCAAACCCCTGGAGGTAAGAAGTTGAAATTTGGTATAAAGGTTCCTCCACTGTAGTAGAAATCGACTAATTCCCTATAGGATATCCCAAAAGCAAATTCGGAATGTGAGTTCTTCCTTCTGTGTAGGCGTCCGCTTAGACGGAATTTTTGAAATTCCTATCGGGAGGGGAAATAAGGGGAAAAGTCTCCTCCTTGACGGCCTGCCCAATCCCTTTTGGCCAACCTAAAATTTTAAATATGTATTCCTTGGAGTAGGACTAACTCCCCGGTAACGTAATTTTTCTATTTTGGAAGAGGAACATAGTAAAAATGGTGGTTGAAAGGGAAAAATGTCCCCACTAACGGCCTGCCCAAACCGCTTAGGCAATGCAGTTGAAATTTGGTATGAATGTTCCTCATCCATCGCAGATAGCCGTGAAGATGGAATTTTTGTAAATTCCTAAATTCAATTCAAAAAGAAGAAAAGCGTCACCTTGGGGGCCTGTAAAAACCCCTTCGGCTAGAAACCTGAAACTTAAAATGTGGGTCCCTGGAGTAAGGGTTAACTTATTAGAAAGATACTTTTTTGAATTTTGGACAGGGTCATTATAAAATGGGGGCTCAAAAAGGGAAAGTGGCCCCTTAACGACCTGTCCAAACTGCTGGAACTAGGAAGCTGAAATTCGGTACTTAGGTTCCTCTTCCAGCCTAATTCCAACCGGGAGGGACAAAAAAAGAAAAAGTGTCCCCCTTGACAGCCTGCTCAAACTGCTGGAACTAGGAAGCTGAAATTCCCTGTCGATGGATTTTCGGAAATTCCTACCCAGAGGGGCACAAATAGTAAAAGTTGGCTAGAAACCTGAAATGTAAAACATATGTTACTTGGAGTATGAGCTCACTTACCGGGAAGGTGCTTTTTGGACAGGGACATTGCAAAAGTGGGGATTAATGAAGCGAAAAGTGCCGCTTAAAGGCCACCCCAAACCGCTGGAGGTAGGAAGTTGAAATTAAAGTTCCTCCTCTATTGTAGACATCCGCTAAGATGAGATTTTTGGAAATTTCCACAGGTAGGGTCAAAAACAGGAAAAGTCTCCCCCTTAACGGCCTGGCCAAACTGCTGGATCTAGGGAGCTTAAATTCGGTATTTGGGTTCCTTCTCCAACGTAGACGTCCCCTAAGACGGTATTTTTGGAAATTCATACCGGGAGGGGTAAAAAGGGAAAAAACTTCCCCCTTGATAGCCTGGCCAAACTGCTGGATATAGAGACCTAAAATTATGCATGTAGTAGGTTCCTCCTCCAACGCAGACGTCCTCTAAGACGGAATTTTTGGAAATTCCTACCGGGAGGGGTAAAAATGGAATAATTCTCCCCCTTGATGGCCTAACCGAACCCTTCGGCTAGAAAGCTGTAATATATATGTAATATGTTTTCCTTGGAGTATGGGCTAACTTATCGACAAGGCATATCTAGGACTTTGGACAGGAACGTGGTAAAAATGGTGGTTCAAAAGGGGGAAATTGCCCCCCCTTCTAGTATTCTGATATTTAAACTGCAGGAAACGAAGCACCGGTGGAAGAAACCGACGCGGAACTCGAAAAAAGACTTTGTGGTACAAAAAATTAATTAGGAAACGTAATCAGCGATTTAGATTCTGAAAACAAATATATTGATGCAAAAATTTTCCTTTTTGCACTAGTCACTAAACTTTTTTGTATGAAGTGTGTATTATAGTCCCTAGATTATAAATTAAAAAAAAAACCCACGTAAAGAATTGCAAAATAATAGCGGAATTTGAAAAAAGACTTTATGGTACAAAAATTTAATTAAAAAACTTAATCAGCGATTTACATTCGGTAAATAAGTACATTGACGCTAAAAATTACTTTTTTTGAATTTTTTTCGCTTTTTTTTGCAATCAATCAACAAACTTTATTGTAGAAATGGGTATTATAGTCCCTAGGTTATATATTTAAAAAAACCGCACTTAAAAAGTCGCAAAATAACGGCAGAATTCGAAAAAGGCTTTCTGGTACAGAAAATGAATTAAAATGTCTAATCAGCGATCTACATTCTGCAAACGAATATATTGTTGCAAAAATTTCCCTTTTTGCAAATGTTTTTTTTTCACAATTTCTTCTAATATTTGCTAATATCTAAATATTTAATTTTAATTTTTTTTAACGAGCCAAAGAGGAAGCTATGTTTTAGTTAACTACATTTTTACATATGTAAGAGCGATCTAACATTTTTTGGTATAAGAGCCCGATTAAGTGAGTCTTTTATTAACCTGATTAACCAGTCGGAGTTCGTTCCTGTTCGAAGCCGCATAATATTTTTTCAAATAAAAGATATTGAGGGAGTTACAAGGCCATTGTTGGAACCACTGTGCGCACGCGCATTTTTGGATTTACGATTATGTTGTTAATTTAGACTACTTTTATGTTGCCTTTTTAATAACCATAAAAGAAAATTAAATTTTTAACGCACTTCCTAAATTCTAAACTACATTTTATATTTCAAGTATAATTTGATTTCTATGTGATTTAGATTTTCAAAAAATTTAGTTTTTTGTCAATATTTAAAATTTTCTGCCATTGAGTATGTTATTTTACCCATTTTTTTCCAAGCATGGATTCTGTGCGAATTTTCTGACAAAACTTGGTAGAAGGATAGGTTGGTTTCGCAGTAAGCATTTTTTGTATTCTTTACAAGGTTGGTTACCGTTATCGTTATAATACCGTTATTGCTAAAATACCGTTTCAAATTGAATACCGTTACCGTTACCAATACCTCTAAAATTTTTTTCAAATTCCCTTACCGATACCGTTATTTTTAATGGTAGTTACCGGTATTTTACCGGTATTTATTAATTTATATAAAAATACAAGTTTTTTGACTTTTTGTAATGATTTTCAGTTTTTTTTCTACAAAAAAATTTATCGATAATAATTTTAGTTATTAAAATTACCAGCATTGAATTTAACACTTATAATATTTATTTTTAACACGTAAAATTAAATATATGTTAAGTTTTTACTTGTTTTTATATGTTTTTAACATAATTTATAATACCGGTACGTACCGGTATTGCTGTTTCGATAACGGTATACCGTTACCGAAACAGTCTTAAATACCGTTAACTTTACCGTTACCGAAACAAGTGAAATTGAATACCGTTACCCTTACCGTTATTCGTTTCGGTAACCAAACTTGATTCTTTATATCTTGGTGGTATAATAAATTGAAATTGAACACTGAAAGCTTTGTACGCACTTAAAGCGTTAATGTAATTTTAACAGTGAAATTATATTTTAACACTTTTTAGACAAATTTTTATTTTATTTGTCCGGTTTCCATGTTCGTTATTAGTTTTAAAACGTTTTACTACAATTATGTAGACTATCGGAAAGATTAAACATTAAAACTAAATTACATCATTATTATTTTGATTTCCAATGGAGTGCGCCATTCCAATATGATCTTAGGCTAATTTCACAGCGTAGCAATAATTTCAAGCCTGATGGTTCCAACGAGAATTTTCTGTTGTTGTTTTTGTTTTTTCTTTGATATTTTAAATGTTTAATAACGCTCCTAGACGAGAACAAGAAATTCTCATGGAGTTTCCCAGGTGAAAATGGTCATATATGTTCATATATGGTTTCATGTATGAGCATATATGGTTTAATGTATGATCATAGATGAACATATATGTTATGTATGGAAGCATATATGGGTAAATACATTCAAACTTAAAATGGCTAAAACAAACTGTTGTATTTAAAAAAATTTTTGTTAAATTTTGTTCAATGCAAATTGCAGTTTATAAAATCAACAGAAATATTTGTTAAAAATATTAAGCTGTTGATTTCAGAAGGGTAGATTTGCATTTCCATTAAAAACAAAAAACGAAAAAGGAACTTTGAAAATTTTAAATTTTATGTGATGTTTTTTTGTCTAAATAATCAAAAATCAGTCATAAAATATTTTCTAAACTTGAAGTAAAATGTTTATGTCCATTAAAAATTTCATAATTTCTCAATTTCATTCAAATGTACAAATTCATCAGTAAAGTATGAACATAATTATAATATTTACATTTAATTTGAATAAAAAAGCAATATTTTTATTAAAAAATAAAAAAAAAATTATATTAACATTCATATATCTCCATATATGGCCATATACCCTCAAATTTCGGATCCGAACCCATATATGAACCCATAAGTGTTGCCATATATGAACATTTTCACCTGGGTTAACAAATATTTCCAGAAATTCTGAAAACGTCATCCTTAGGCAAGAATGAAAACCGGATAGGGACATGCCTACAGCGGATTATTTTTCACAATTTATTAAATACGTTTGGGATTTTAGCATATTTAATTCCTTTAATGAATCATTTTTATTTTAAGGCCTCTTTTATTTTAAGGATCTATGTGGCTTAAAACCCCAAACTGTTGATCAGTTTTAGAGTTAGGAACTCTCTCGTGTTGACGAGTAGTTTAATTTCAACTGTTCATTTCGGTTTTTTAATTTATTCCGAATTATCAAAGAAACCTTTGACATAATAAATCTTATATTGACAGAAAAAATCTTGTAAAAATAGCAAACAGAAAAAGGTACTCAAAATTAGTCAAAGAAAGCTTTTAAATTTAATAATTCCTTTTTGCTAAATATTAGTAAGATAAGAACAGAAAAATACAACTGTAAAATATACGAAATTTTAGTAACATTTGAGTTAAATTTTGTTTAATTGAATTCCGCATTTGTCTTGCTAATATCGGTAAAAAAATGTTGCTGAATATTAGTAGACAAAATGCTATAAAGAAATTGTTATATATTCAAAATTTGTCTTTAAATTTAATTGAGTTTGTAACGTGCCGTTACAAATAACCTACTTATTCATATACCTAACGAATTCTAAGCAAAATTATAAAGAAAAGCGCCCAGGTGAAAATATTCATATATGTTCATATATTGTCATATATGGTTTCATATATGAGCATGTATGGTTTAATGTATGATATATGAACATATATGTTATGTATGGAAGCATATATGGGTAAATACATTCAAATGTATGAACCCATATATGATAATATACTGCATTTATTGGTCCATATATTGGTTCATATATTCCATATATCTTCATATATGAATTCATATATTATTCCATATATGGGTAATGTTTTAAGTTTTTTTTTACCATGGGGGTAATTACGTGAGCGGATTCAAAAAATATTGAAATACAATACATTTGATAATTTCTTAAATACAATTGGCAATTTCTAAAATACAGTTGCCAGTTTCAGAAATACAATTGATTGTTTGTAAAACATATTTGATAATTTCTGAAATACAATTTTCAGTTTCTGAAATACAATTTATAATTTCTGAAATGCAATTGGTAGTTTCTGATATACAATTGATAAGTATAAAAATCAATTGATAATTTCTGAAAAGCAATTATAAAACTCGAAATAAATTGATTATTTCTGAAATACAATTGGTAAATCTGAAAAACAATTCATAACTTCTACAATATAATTGAGTAAACTGAAATTCAATTGATTATTTCTGAAATACAATTGATAAATGAGAAAAATAATTGATAACTTCTGAAATAAAATGATAAATTTTGAAATACAAGTGAAAATGTTGCAGTAAGATAAAAACAGCAAAAATAAAACTTCTAAATTTAGAAAATCTGCAGAAAATTTTGCAAAATATTAGTAAACTAAAAATGGCTAAAACAAACTGTTGTATCTTTTTGTTAAATTTTGTTTAATGCAAATAGCAGTTTATAAAATTAACAGAAATATTTGCTAAAAATATTAAACTGTTGATTTCAGAAGGCTAGATTTGTATTTCCATTAAAAACGAAAAAGCAACTTTGAAAATTTTAAATTTTATGTGATGTTTTTTTGTCTACTAATACAATTTAATTTTATTTTCTAAATTATAAAATTTCATAATTTCTCAATTTCATTCAAATGTACAAATTCATCAGTAACGTATGAATAGAATTATAATATTTACATTTAAGTTGAATAAAAAAAGCAATACTTTTATTAAAAAATAAAAAAAAAATTTAATGAACATTCATATATCTCCATATATGGCCATATACCCTCAAATTTCGGATCCGAACCCATATATGTTGCCATATATGGCCATGAACATTTTCACCTGGGCGTTTAAAAAACCGCAAATTGTTCTTTTCGAATCGTATTTTTTGAATTCGCAATATTCGTCGGGTCTGAGTGGAAAAACATGTTCGTGATTGAAAATAATTAACAAACAAAAGTTGGAGCTAGGTTAATTTTTAATTTACACAGATTTACGAAATGAAATTTTTGCAGAGATTTAAACTTTCATAGATTTAGGCAAGCTGATTATAAATCTGTTTTTCAAATATCTCAATTACGTCATATTTTTTAGAAAATCGCTGTTAAGAATTGCAAAATACACTCTATTTGGCTTATGTCTAAATTATAGAACAATTATGATGTGACTGAAAGTTTTAAGAACAGAGTTCGAAATCATGAACTTAAAGTCTATATAAATTATTTATGATGATTTGAACCGCAAAACACATGATGAGGTGTTTTATCTGTAACACTATGCGACAGTCAAAATCGGGATGGGATGAAACCAACGGGAAATGTTATATCGGTCAAAAACAAGTTATACGTGTCCCGGCGTTTCGCTGGGTCACCCCTAGGAATCGAGATATATGAATAGATTAAAGGAATTGTATTTTTTAATTTTTTAAAAATTGTTTGAGCAAAATCGGACTAGTGGTTCTCGAGTTATGTCAAAAAAAAGACCACCAAAGGTCAAATCGATATATCTCGATTCCTAGGGTTGACCCAGCGAAACGCGGGGACACGTATAACTTCTTTTTTACCGATATAACTTTCCCCGGTAGTTTAAACCCTTCCCGATCACTGACCCCTACCATTTGTCTCACAGTGTAATTAATCGTAGCATAAATACCACCTTTTTACAGATGAAGCGAAAAATAACGTCCAGTTATTCTATAATTCGAATTTATAAAAGCTGTGTTATATATAATTCATATTTATAAAATCTTAAGACCCAATAAACCAAAGAACGATACGATAGCGAAATCGCTATCACCTTAAAAATCCGAAAACGATATCATATCGACGCCTCCAAACCAAACTATGCTAAGTCGACTTAGCACGTTTTTGATTTTATTACATTTTTAAATTCTAAATTCCTCAACTTAAATACTCCCAAAATTTGGTACTGATCGGCCGAACTACTCAGAAGTTATAGGCAAAAATGTACTTAGCATACAAACGAAGATTATAAAAACGTCCGTTCCAAAATGTAGTAAGTACACTTAGCATACTTTGGTTTGGAAGTTTTTGAATTGCTTTGAATGCCAAGTAGACTTAGCATTTTCTCGAAGGGACCTTTCTTAATATCGTGTTTTCTATGTCGACTTAGCATGGATGTTACAATATTTTCAGTGTATCTAAGTATAGTTAGCATGTTTTTCCAGAGTCTGAAATATTATTTTGTGCGTATAAGTGTACACACAATACTTTAGTTTGGAAATAATAGCCAGCGGAAGCGGAATATATATTTATGTATTTTTAGGAATAAAATGAGTTCGCCTGCAAGAAAAATGCTTTAATTGCCGCAAAATTAATCAAAAGGTTTTATTTATTCACTTTTATATTGAATGATATAATCTATCGTGTTTCTGTTAGAAAAAGATGAATCAAAGTATAAAGATCTGATGCAAAGTGAAAATGAGGAACATTGTGTTAAGAAATGTAAGTAAAACAAAATATTTAAGGACTGACATTGATATTTATACCGCGAATGTTATTATTATTATATTATTTTTCTACACTTTAATCGGTTAAAGGTATATTTGCTTTAAATACGCAACGTTGATATATATACATATATGAGCGAAAATATAGCTTAGGATATACAGCTATGGACATATAATTGGCACAAATTTAAATTGCGCATAAATTTAAGTATTTTCCAACTAAATATATTTTAAAATGCAAGTTTTATCGCTTCTGATTATTGTTGAAAAAAATGTTTGTCTTAATAGTGCTCAAATGTTCCATTATGTTTTGCTTATTATTTACCGTTATCATTTTTGCGTTAACAATGCTGATTTAAAGTGGACATATAAATGGCACAATTTACTTAAAATAGGTAGAAGTCGTGTAGATTTAATTCAAAGCAATAAATATTTTTCGTAGTTCAAAAATAAATATAAAAACTTAAACAATTTTTAAAATGGGATCAGGAAAACATACCACAGGTGAGGAAAGGCGGATCATATGGAAAATGTATGAAGATGGAAAAAAAGTAGCGGAAATTGCTGAGATAATGCAAATTTCTCGCAAAAAAATCTACAAAGCAATTAATTCTTGTGTTGAGGATCCCGATTTTACCCGAATAAGGGTAAAATTCGGAAGCCAAGGCCACGAAAAACAGATGAGCGTACGGATGCAGCTATAATACGAATGGTGAAAATTGATCCATTCGAGTCATCAAGGCAGATAGCATCAGATGTTATTGAAAATTTTAACATGGAAATATCAAGCAGACTTTTCAGAAGAAGACTAAATGAGGCAAATTTGTTTGGGCGCATTTCCAGAAAAAAGCCCCTGCTCTCAAAAAAAAAAAATATTTCAAAACGCCTAACCTTCGCCAGAACCCATAAGGAAAATCCCATTAGTTTTTGGAAAAACGTGTTATGGAGTGACGAAACAAAAATTAACAAATTAGGACCAGATGGCAGAATCTTTGTTCGTCGTCCTAAAGGCCAAGAGTTTAATCCTCGGTTCACTCAGAAGACGGTAAAACATGGAGATGGCAGTATTATGGTTTGGGAACCATTTTCTTGGCATGGCGTAGGTCCGCTTATAAAAATCAATGGAAAAATGGACAAGTTTCAGTATTTAGATATTTTAAAAAACCATATGGAGCCATACGCATTCAACTCCATGCCAATCAAATGGAAATTCATGCAAGATAATGACCCCAAACACTCCTCTAAACTAGTAAAGAAATGGTTTTGGCGGAGAAGATTGATGTTTTGGATTGGCCAGCCCAGAGCCCTGACTTAAATCCAATAGAGAACTTGTGGAATGAAGTCAAGGTTGAAATCGCCAAGAAAAATTACAAAAATATGGGCGAACTGTGGTCGGCCGCACAGGAAGCTTGGTACGCCATCCCCAAAACAAAATGCCAAAAACTAGTGGAAAGTATGGGTCGCAGGTGCGAAGCTGTCATCAGAAACAAATTTTCTTAGCCACTAAATATGGCTAAGAAAATTAAAAGTAGTTGTGGTGCAGTGGGTAAGAGTGTGAACTATTAACCTGAATGGCCGGGTTCAATACCAGAAAATTCAAAAAAAGTTTTTTAATTTCAATGAAATTTTGTGGAACATAATAATATTGATGTGGAACATAATATTGAATTAGACAACCGAATATTGGCTTTCACGACGAAAAATATAAACTAATATAAAGATAGTTGTCGTAACCGCACGAATTCGATTGGCAACAAATTCGGTGGCCACAACTGAGACTGTTTTCTGGGTTTACTTATTATTTTTTTAGTTTAAGGGTAAATTTTATTTTAAAACCATTTCCATTTGAACTGAATTAGTCTATGTGGCACTCAGGAAATTCTGTTTATTAGTTAACGTGTTGCTTCCTTTAGAAATGTGATAGAGAAGAGATGAAATGTGGTGAAAGATTAGCGATATGTTGCATTTTAGAACAGTTGTTGCGCGCCATTTGATGGTGTGTTGGCGAACTTTGGTGAAGCTGTTTAGTTCATAGCCCTGTTATATTATTTTTCTTCGGTTTCGGCGGGGTTAAGTGCTATGTAATGAAAAAATCATACATATTATTCAGGAATCGAACCCGCAACCTTATGTGTAACAGACCAACGCGCTAACTATTTTTTGTAATTATTTCTTTCTTAAGATTTAGAGTAGGTTTTTGTATGTTTTTTTTAAATATTTATCGGTAGATATCATTTAAACCATTTTCATTTGAACTGAATTCATACACCCAGAAAACAGTCTCAGTTGTGGCCACCGAATTTGTTGCCAATCGAATTCGTACGGTTACGACAACTATCTTTATATTAAATTATATTTTTCGTCGTGAAAGCCAATATTCGGTTGTCTAATTCAATATTATGTTACACATAAATATTATTATGTTCCACAAAATTTTATTGAAATTAAAAAACTTTTTTTTGAATTTTCTGGTATTGAACCCGGCTATTCAGGTTAATAGCTAACACTCTTACCCACTGCACCACAACTATTTTTAATTTTCTTAGCCATATTTACTGTTTATACATATGAATATTTTAATTTAAAAAACATAAATTTTTGTTTTTTCCGGGATTTGAACTCGGAAATCCGGCGTACTAGGCCAACTCTCTACCGACTACTCCACAAACACTTATTGCTTTTGAAGTCTAATTTTGAATTTATATGTTTTGCTTCCCAGTGTAGAAACGGTAATGACATATCATTATTTTTTGGACTACCAGTAATGACACCCACTTACCTTCTGTATTATTTTAAAACATATAATAATGAGTTACTGATAATGACTTATTTTTATCATTATTTCAAATAGAAAATAATTTTTTTAATTTTTTTGAAAATTTTTTGAAATCTATTTTTAGACTCAATATTTTTTAAACACTGGTAAGGATATATGTAACCACATATTTTTTGATTTTTTGTATGTTGGCGAGTAAGTTACTTGTGTGCAGCAGGTCAATTGTGTTTTTATCTATTAAATATTACATGTCGATATAGCTCAGATGGTAGAGCTGTTGACTGGCAATCTGTAGACCCAGGTTCGATTCCCACACCAGCAAATTTTATTTAAAAAAAAATACAATAAAAAATATTTTTTTTTTATATAATTTATTTTTTAGAAAATCTATTTTTAGACTCATTATTTTTGTCAGTACTGGTAAGTACATAGGTAACGATATATTTTTTGGTTTTTCGTATGCTGGTGTGTAACGACAACTCATTATTTTTCGCGACATCGCCATATAAAGGTAATAAGAAATGTAATAACAAAAGTAACTAGTTACCATTATGAAGTATGTAGTTACATAACCACATATCTGGTAATGATTTTCTACACTGGGTTGGAAAACAAATATAGTAAAAAATTCGTTTACCAATACCAATCAATAGTTGTGAGTGTTATCAATACAATCCACAATTCGGTTGGTTCCCCAGAAGGTCATATTTGGTTAGGATACCTGTATTTGTAGTTACCACTTTCGAATATTGAAATTTTTTTAATAAAGGTGATAGATAACACCAATTTATTGTATATTCAATAAATAAATTGCTGCTTCTACTGCATAGAATTACTAAACTGATACTAATTTTAAATTTGATTGGAGATACAGTAGACGCTCGCAAATTAGAACCGCTTTGTTTTTGAGGCAATTCTAATTTCTGAATTATTCTAATTTCTGGACGTTTTTTTTTCGTTTCGTTTCCAATGATAAAGTGTTTTTTTTACGTTTATTTAACATTTTAAATGATACACTTTCACTATTTAATAGAGACTGCCAAATATCAAATTTCACAAATAAACTAGCCAAAAATGTACATAAATGCGACATAAAAAAAACAAATAGGGAAAAACATATATAATTTGGTGATTCCCCTTTTTAGTTTTACTTTATTCAAACAGAATAAAAATAAATTGGGGATTTCCTGTGTATTCAAATAACCAAAAAAAAAAAACGCTCAGAAATTAGAATTTTAAATTCGAATTTCAGAGCGTTTAATGTATTGCAAACATTGATTCTAATTTCTGGACGTTCGAATTACTGAAAGCTCTAATTTGCGAACGTCTACTGTACCAATAATTTGTTAAAATGATTGTTTTTTAGTTCATTTTCCCTATTTTTAATACCTAGTAAAATAATTTTGGTGTAGTATTCACTTATAGGCAACTGCAAATAAAATAACGTCCTGGCAAATTCATTTTAATGGTTTTGATCGAATTCCAACCAATCTTTTTCCTGGGTGTATGTGTTATTTTATATTTTGCTTCATAAATAAAAAATTATGAAAAAATTTTTATTTTTTAATATAGTCTTTATATCTAAATTCGTCTATGTAGGTAAATCTAATCTTCACTTCTTTTCCAAACCAAAAAATGCTATGTATACTTAAAGGCGCAATTGGGGCATAACAGATTCATCAAAAGCATGCTAAGTCTACTTGGACGACAATATGATAAATTTTTGGCCATGCTAAAGTAGATAGATAGATTCTTTATTTATTTTTTCTTTAAATATTGTTACAAAAATGATTTTTATTTTAATAACTGATTTAAATTATTATAATAATAAAGAATATACGGCATGGTTTAAAACCGTCCGCCGGAAAATTGGTTATACTAAATTTTTATTTTGAATAATTGCAAATATTTTTGCTAAAGTAGTCTAAGTCATTTTTACCTATGACCTACTTTATTTTTTTTAAATTCGTTAATTCTAATAAAATTTCATTTAAATCGTGATAAAAACACTGAAAGACTCAAAGTTCTATCTAATACAGTTTTCGAGATATCGCATGTAAACTTTGAGAGCTTCTCCTGAAAAACTCACTTTTCAGACTTAGCATAGTTTGGTTTGGAGGCGTCGATATTCGAACAACATTATAATATCTTTTTCGATAAGGTTTAATCATAAAGTATACTTCAAAATATTCATTATTTACAAAAATTAAAGCTGTTTTCAGAAGCAATTTTTTCTTCGTTTGGCTATTTATCATATTTTTATTGGACAATTAGTTGCAAAATCTAGGTGAGTTTGGATTTTCTTCTAATATAGCAATCTCATTATCAATTTTCCATTAAACTGCATTTCACTTATGTTAAAGAATTCCGTTTTTGCTATCATATATGATATAATTTTCGATATCGAAATCGCCTGGAATAACGATAGTGTTTCGATGCTGGACCAGATTTTTGGCGATTTTACTATCGTTATTTCAGCGAATTTCGATAGCGAAAACGGTATCATAATTTCTTGGAAAAACGATATCGTTAGAAAAGGTACATTTTAGAACAAAAAATCTATCGTTTTCGTATTACAAGTGATTATCATATATGATTATAAAAATCACCTAGGTGATATCGTGACGATGTCGTTTGGTTTATTGGGGAGCTGTAATAAGCAGTTAAAATGAATTTCGAATAAAAAAGATCACACAGAAAACAGATTCGTAGTTCCAACCGAATTTTTCGCCAACCGAATTTTTGTAGTTCCAGGTACAATCACTTTTATTTATTTTTAATACCATTGTTACTACCGAAATTTATTTACAATTTTTGAATTTTTGTTGTGTTAATAGATTACTTTAATGTTAGTGGATTATAAATTCTATAAATAGAAAAACACGTTCCACAAAATTTATTTAAAAATTAAAATTTTTTTTTGTCGCTAACTGGGATCGAACCCCCGACCCTCCGCTTGTCAGTACATTGCTTTCCCTCTAAGCTAAGCTCTATTTAAATTTTTTCAATCAAATTTCAAATTTGAATTTCTTCAGGTTTGAATATTTTGTCTATAAATAAAATTATATCAACAACAGAAAATCAGTTGTGTCTTTTAATTTGAATAAAAAAAAAAATTTATATCGCGAACTGTGATTGAACCGGCGACCTTCCGTCTGTCAGCCCAATGCTTTTCCTCTAGGCTAAACTCGACATAAATTTTTTTTGTCAAATTTCAAATTTGAATTTCTTCAGGTTGAAAATTTGAATATTTTGTTTTTGAATAAAATTATATTCACAACAGAAAATCAATTGTGTCTTTTAATTTAAATCAATAAAAAAATTATAAAAAAAAGTAATGCCTTGGTTGAGGTTTGAACTCAAATCTCTAAGACTATAAGGCTGTGTCTCTACCTCCTGCGCCACAGATACTTATGTTTAGTTGTTGTCTAACTTAGAATTTAAACACGCATATTTATGAAACGAAAAAATATTATATATTCCAAAATTTTATTATGATAAATAAAATTTCTGCTCCTTGTCTCAATATATTATTACAATTACCAAAATAATGGAAATTAATGGTTAAAGCTACTAAAGTTAAAAAAAAATTTTAAATTGATTGGAAAAACTAATACTTTGGATAGAGTGATCGATTTTATTGAAACACAACTGATACTAAATTGTTGCTGCCGATATTTTATTAAAATGACTAAATCTTCGATAAATTGGTGGTTGTTGGTATTGAAGGTAATGTGGAAGTTAGTAATTTTTCAATATTGGTTAGAAAAGCCAATATTTTGGATAATGTGACAGTGTTTTGGTTCATCATATATATTTTCTGTTCACAAATAAATATAACTTTCCTGATGATGAATATTAAATAACTGCAATTAAAATTATTGAATGATGAAAATATTTCGTTGGTTCCGATAGAATTCCAACCAATTTATTTTCTGTGTGATGAAACTAGTGTTTTTGTGATATTTAACTGATGACGATTTCTTGACGATTTTTCATACAATTGTTGATGAATAAATCGTCATTTTTACATTTTTGACGATTTTTTACCAAAAAGGTCTGACACCACTGCTTATAATGGAAAAGTTGTATGGCATAGGAGAACTTGAATCCAGTTGGAGTTTTATTATACTTCGTCCTGCAACCGAAGTATACACGAATAAGCCAGCCCGATTAAGGTTCCCGAATTAACCCGACTCACCTGCTTATTATTCTCGTGAGTTACTTAGAAATATTTACTAATCGTATTTACAATATCTCCTCGTTTTCCCGAGTTAACCCGAACCCAGTTGGAGTTTTACTATACTTCGTCCTGCGGCGAAGTATACATGAATAAGCCAACAAGGTCGGAGTTACCGAAATAACCCGACTCATCTGCTTACTGTTCTCGTGAGATACTTAGAAATATTTGCTAATCGTATTTCCCATATTCCCTCGTTTCCCCCGAAATAACCCGACTCACCTGCTTACTATTCTCGTGAGTTACTTAGAAATATTTACTAATCGTATTCACCATATTCCCTCGTTTCCCCGACATAACCCGACTCAACTGCTTACCAGGGACGTGCGGTGAAGTTTCTAATTGGGTGTTCTCCACAAATATTTGAGAACAGAGCAAATCTATGGTCATAGGAAAATTACACAAGTGCAAAAAGTACAACCATACTTGTATATCAGGGAAATCAATGATAAACGGTAAAAAAAAATAAAAAAATTTAACTTTAATGCTGCGTTCATTTATATTTTTAAATTCCGAGATTTCAGTGGAAATCTCGACCGCAATTCTTGACCGTTTACATTTGCACATTATGACAGTAGCGAGATTTCTATTTAAAAACCGCATTTTTTTTAAATAAAGTACCATAAAAATAACCTTAAATTAAAAATATTACTAAAAACCATTTTATTCATTGGCGGAGTACAATTTACATTATTTTATGTAAAGATATAACGCCAATTATGCTGGTAAATTCGTTTTTTTTTGTAAGGACGACAAGCTAGATGCCGGATTTTTCAATATTTTGATGGAAGAAAGACATGCGCGTAGTATTGTATTATATGAAAGTCTAAACATTTGTGAGATTTCTTACATATCTTGAGAATTTACGATTTCATTTGTATGGGGAATCTCGGGATTTCAAATGAGATTTTGATTGAAGTCGAAATCTCGGGATTTGGGTGCAGATGTAGATACAACTTAAAATTACATTTACCCCCTTGTTTTTATAAAGCGAGCGGAAATTCCGCCAGAGGAATATGTGTAATTTGTTATTGTAACAAAAATAAAATACATTCCGCTGGAAGAATATTTCCTTTCGCTTTAGAAAAACAGGGGATCAGTAATTGATTGTTGAGAATATTGTAAATTTTCTAAGTTTTTTTATGTTTCTAGCTTTTTTTCCTTGTTTGTAACGATTTTTAATAACTTTTAGCGATTTTCCGTTCGAAAAAACTTTGCTTATAAATTATATTTTTTACTCTCTCTAATATTTGTTGTTTCATTTCATTAATCGTATATCCATTCAATACAAAATTAAGCAAGTGTCATACGGGTTTAAATAAGTCTATTCTTAGTTTCTTCCAATACCAATACCAGATCGTTATAGATGGGGTGCCGTTTTTTTTTCTTCTTTTAATTTATTTTTATTGTTTTTTTTTATTTTTTACCTTCCATTTTTTATGCTTTTTAATTAATTATTTTTAAATTGTCATTATCTTTTTTTACATTACAAAAAGTACGATTTTTTAATGAAATTTTTAAAATTGAAAACCTGAAATTCATAAAATTCAAAAGCTACCGTTTGAAATTCAAGAAATATTAATAAAATTTAAAGGTAAAAACTACCAAATAAAGCCTAAAAAATTCCAATTGACATTAAAAAAAAATCGAAATAAAGCTCAAAAATACCAAATTAAATTCAGTTTACATTTATTTAATTTCAATTGATATTTTTTTATTTCATTTTGTATGTTTTGAATTTAAATTTATATTTTTTAATTTATTTGGTATTTTTGAATTGCAATTGATACTTTTCAATTTCATTTGGTTTTTTGCTTTTTAATTGATATATTTTTTTAATTTCAATTGGTATTTTTTTTTAATAGCAAATTGTGTTTTTTGATTTTGAATTGATATTTTTTTAATAGTATTGGTATTTTTTATTTCATTTAAAATTTTGTGAATAACAATTTGTATTTTTTAAATTTCATTTGTGTTTTTTATTCCGATTTTTTTTTTTTAATTTCAAACGGTGGTTTTTGAATTTGATATAATATTTTTTAATTTCAATTTGGTATTTTTTGAAAATCAAAAACATTTTTTCATATAAAATTGCTAGTTACAAAATACAAAAGCTGTTCTTTGGTTATTATGTATATTTTATTAATTTCAAATAAAGCTTTAAAAAGAAATTGCAATTTTTTTATTTGCAGAAAGAATCATTTGAGTTTGATTTCCATTTTGAAATTGTTATTTTTTGGATAACAAGTAGTGTATTATTTTTAGGTTTTTTTCAGTTACAATAGAACAGAGATGAAAAACTATGAAGTTAATTTTTGTTTGAAATATTTCCTTTTATTTAATTCTTAAGTATTTAGAATTTACTTTTCCGAAAAATGAAGAAGATTTTAAAAAAAAATTAAATTAATTAATAACAAATTAATAGTAAAAATTTCATCTCTGCAATGAGGCAATATTACACACAAAAAAATAATTTTCATATTTGAATACGAAAATCGCAGTTTCAATAAAAAAATTTTTTGATTTTCCTGTGATGACGATTTTTGCAGAATTGATAATGAAAATTGTAAGCACGTTGTTGAAATTATTTTATTTTTCTGTCAATAAAGAAAGTTGTTGATTTGATAAAACGCAATCGTTGAATTTTTGTGATTTTTTAATGAAAGAATGTGTTGATTTATCAAAAAGTTTTAATAATTTTTTAAATAAAAAGACATGTTAAATTTAATTTTATTTATTAAAAAAAAAAAAACAACAACAAAAAGTATAAACGGTGCAATAAAATTCTAAATCTTTCATATTACTATTATTTAGTATTTTATTATTTATAATTTCATTAAACTTTTCCGGTTCACACATAATATGTGCAACCGCATCAAAGTCCAAAGAGCAACTAAAATATGAAACTACAAAAGTAATAGACAAACTTACAAAAAGAAGAACAAAACATAGCATGTCTTGAAAAAAATCGAAATAACGGCCAAAATTAAAAAAATTGATTTTTACTTTGATTCAAGTATTATGTTTATTGAAAATTAAAAATTATTCAATTATTTGTTTATCAATGCATTTTGTTGAGTGTTATTTTTAAAAGTTGCAATAGTGATAAACATAATGTTTGAATCAAATTCAAAGGGTTATTGTATTTAACTTTTATACCAAACAAACTAGTTTGTTAAATTTTTTTCTGGTATATTTTTTTGTGTGTATTTAATTTGTTTGCTATTTTGATTTCCTATATTTTTTAGTCAGATTTTTTCTTAGATTTTACTTACTATGACTATAAATTATTCACTGATTCATAAAATGAATACATTTTTATACGAATTGATTCACAAGATATATATTTCTTGCAAGTTATAGCCTTATTTATTAGTAATGTGCAGTTTTTTTCTTCGCACAATATGTTTTTGTATTTATGCGTGTTTTCTCTGCAACATTGTGTGTTTTTTTAATTAATATGTTCGCAACAAATTTCCGCACAATTCTAACATACATATATTTGTGTTTAAACTATGTTGCTCAACAAATATTTTTTCCTAGCAGGTCTGTGCTGTTTGTTTTGTTGAACAAATGTTTATTTTGCGTGTTACTACTACTACTATTTATATCAGTAGTAAGAACATTTATTTTCGTAGGAACATTGTGTATGTAGTCCTGAACATCGTATATGTATACAAAATACATCACAACAGTACACGATCTACTTAATATAAATAGAGTAAATGACTAATGTGCGGAAATAATATAGAACCCTAGGAAAATTTTAAAAAATTTTAAATTTACAAACATGTGAAATATTTTTAAGGTGTGCAGAGAACACCTCCGCACATTAGAGGGAACGTCTCTGTTGCTTACTATTCTCGTGAGTTACTTAGAAATATTTACTAATCGTATTTACAACCTTTTCCTCATTTCCCCGAAATAACCCAACACACTTGCTTGCTATTCTCGTGAGTTACTTAGAAATATTTACCAATCGTATTTAACACATTTCCTCGTTTCCCCGAAACTCGACTCACCTGATTACTATTCTCGTGATTCGCTTAGACATATTTACTAATCGTATTTATCCTCGTTTTCCCGGAATAACCCGACTCACCTGCTTACTATTTTCGTGAGATACTTAGAAAGATTTACGGGTCGTAGTTCAATACCTACACACAGAAAACAGATTCGTAGTTCCAACCGAATTTTTCGCCAACCGAATTTTTGTAGTTCCAGGTACAATCACTTTTATTTATTTTTAATACCATTGTAACTACCGAAATTTATTTACAATTTTTGAATTTTTGTTGTGTAATAGATTACTTTAATGTTTGTGGATTCTAAATTCTATAAATAGAAAAACACGTTCCACAAAATTTATTTAAAAATTAAAATTTTTTTGTCGCTAACTGGGATCGAACCGCCGACCCTCCGCTTGTCAGCCCATTGTTTTCGCTCTAAGCTAAGCTCTATTTAAATTTTTTCAGTCAAATTTCAAATTTGAATTTCTTCAGGTTTGAATATTTTGTCTATAAATAAAATTATATCAACAACAGAAAATCAGTTGTGTCTTTTAATTTGAATAAAAAAAAATTATATCGCGAACCAGGATTGAACCGGCTACCTTCCGTTTGTCAGCCCATTGCTTTTCCTCTAGGCTAAACTCGATATAAATTTTTTTTGTTAAATTTCAAATTTGAATTTCTTCAGGTTGCAAATTTGAATATTTTGTTTTTGAATAAAATTATATTCACAACAGAAAATCAATTGTGTCTTTTAATTTGAATCAATATAAAAATTATTTAAAAAAAAAGTAATGCCTTAGTTGAGGTTTGAACTCAAATCTCTAAGGCTATAAGGCTGTGTCTCTACCTCCTGCGCCACAGATACTTACGTTTAGTTGTTGTCTAACTTAGAATTTAAACACGCATATTTATGAAACGAAAAAATATGATATATTCCAAAATTTTATTATGATAAATAAAATTTCTGTTCCTTGTCTTAATATATTATTACAATTACCAAAATAATGGAAATTAATGGTTAAAGCTACTAAAATTGAAAAATTAATTTTAAGTTGATTGGAAAAACTAATACTTTGGTAGAGTGATCGATTTTATTGAAACACAACTGATACTAGATTTTTGCAGTAGATATTTTATTCAAATGGCTGAATCTTCCATAAATTGGTGGTTGTTGGTATTGAAGTTAATGTGGAAGTTGGTATTTTTTCAATATTGGTTAGAAAAGCCAACATTTTGGATAATGTGACAGTGTTTTGGGTCATCATATATATTTTCTGTTCACAAATAAATATAACTTTCCTGATGATGAATATTAAATAACTGCAATTAAAATTATTGAATGATGAAAATATTTCGTTGGTTCCGATAGAATTCCAACCAATTTATTTTCTGTGTGCAATACATTGCGATTCTTTTATGAAAGTTTTTTAAAATGCGGAGAAAAAAGTTGTGTTAATTCGATTAGATTAGATACGAAGGCACTACGCACCGCGACCAATATACCATGTAATTCTTTGAACAAAATTTTTAAATACATTTCTTCTTTGGTGTATTTGAAAATTGCCAAGATCTGGACAAAGAAATATGAACAGATTTAGCACCAGATATGATCCAATGACCAGATTTGACCATACAATTACTAACTTTTCCAGATCTCCTTAGATAAGAAAAAAAATTTTTTAAAAACCTCTTTCGCGTTTTTAGAACTTACATTCCTGAAATTTTCTTTTACAGCAACGAAAACTTTACACTTTACGGTAATAGCACTTGAACTGAAAATTCTTTTATAAGTTATTAAAAAAAATTTATCAACTCATATTTATAATTCGGATACATATTTATTTATATAAAGCAATTCAATTATCTTGGTGATTCGTTAAAACTGACTTAAGATGTTTCTTATTTTTCAAGTTTTTAACTGAGAGAAATGATTCACGCCTCCTCGAAAGGATTTTTAACTGAAAGTTGCGATATTCAAAGTGTTTTTCTTGAATATGTATTTGGGATGTCTCAGAACAATATTGCCATAAAAATCCAAATCTTCCATCGAGCTGTTTTTGCAAAAATCGCTTTCGAATTGGCAAAAATTTTAATATTTAAAATTATTCGAAAACTATTACGAGATAGAAAAAATAATATTGACCAAAATTATTCCTCGGATGGTATATAAAAGAATTGCATACCACAACATTTTCATTGCAATATTAAAAACGTCAATAATTTTCATCTTCGAACATAAGTTGCGAAAAGAAAATTAAAAACATATTATTAAGGTGATTTGGATATTTTAAAATCGTTCTAAATAGCTCAACTATTTTATGATTTAAAGTAATTTTAGAAAGGATGCAAACTCGGTAAGATATTTTATCGCGCTTTTAAGATGTACCGACTATTGTACTCACGGGGTGCGCGTTGAATTGTTTTTGAGTATACACTCATAGAAATAAATCTTTAAAAATAGGAGAAAAAGCAACTGAAAATTAGTTAACCATTCTACTGCGTTGACAAAGTTAAAAAGATATTCGTGTGTTGCGTATATATACGTCTTATGCAATGTGGGAAGCACAAAAAAATTTTTTAACAAAAAATTATAAAAAATAATGAAATTTTTTGAATTAAACACATTTTTATGAATTTTAATTTTCTAATGTTGTAAACATTATTAAATTAAATCGATTGAAGGTAAATTTCTCAGCGAATTCGGTTGTGTTTTTAAATAGCTCTGATAATAAATTAAAAAAGTTCTTTAAATAAATACAAAATCCTTTAAAACAATTAAATTGATTTCTAAAGATATTTTATTGTTTGTTTATATAAAAAACCTAAACTTTACCATAGAGCACAGAGTAAGAATAAACAATAGAGATTCACTTACGCTCACGGCCCCAACAAAATTTTGTGCAGATCACAAAGGTTCGGTAACGGGCTCCCCAATGAGAGAATTTCCCTCTCTTTTGAGCAAATTTCCCTAAATTCAAAGCAAATTTGTCTGCAAACTGAGAGAATTTCTTTGATTTCAAAACAAATTTCCCCTATTTCAAAGAAAATTTGAGCAAATTTCCCATACCGAACCTTCGTAATCTGCCCATAAAAAACCAAGAGAAAGGTTTTTACAGCGTGAGCGGGAATGATATGGTGTGCATAGAGTAAGAATAAACAATAGAGTTACGCTCACGGCCCCAACAAAATTTTGTGCAGATTACAAAGGGTCGGTAACGGGCTCCCCAATGAGAGAATTTCCCTCTCTTTTGAGCAAATTTCCCTGATTTCAAATCAAATTTGTCTGCAAACTGAGAAGATTTCTTTGATTTCAAAACAAATTTCCCCTATTTAAAAGCAAATTTTAACAAATTTCCCATTTGTAGCGTGAACGGCACTGATATGGTGTGAAATAACAAACAAAAATCAAGTTTTTATTATCAAACCACAAATTATTTAACAAACAGAAAATCAAACAAAGTAAAAAAATACAAAATATAAAACAACAACAAGAATAACAACACCAACTACTAAAAAAAAAGTATAACTAACGAAATAAATACATTGAGAACAAATGAAAACAGTGAGACTAACCATACTCATTACATGCTACTCTTACGTACTCAACGGGTACTCTTTTTTTTTTGTTCACAAGCTGTCCCCAACTCGATTTACAACCAAAGAGTAAATATTCCCTTATTTAAGGGAATTTTTGTATAAAATTGCAGAAATTGAAAGTACAGAAATTGGTTTAATGTGCAAAAATCTCCAAAAATAAATACAAAAAAAACTTGATCCGATCGGGTCGAAATTTTTACCACAGGTAAATCTTTTAATTGGACTTGCAAAACAACTCTGTTTTTTTGTCGGTTGGGCCTATCTCCGGAGTTATTTTAGTTCAAAGTTTGAAGTTGGACTTGCTTATAACTGCGCGATTTTTGGTCGGATTTGGACAGTACGCATACTATTGGAAAGGCCCATTACGGCTCAATTTAAAAATTTTAACTTTTATAAGTTTTTTTTAGAAAAAAACGTTTTATTTCAGAAGATTGTGTATTCAAAAATATAATTAAATTAAATAAAAATAAATTCTAAACTGAATACAATTTGACAAAAGGTTTAAAATTTCTTTAAAAAAATTTAAAATTTTTTAAATTTCATAGAAATTTGGAAACCTGAATTTAATTTAGATTTTATTTAGCCAGTTCGCACCCATCCTTATTAATATATTAGCTGTGTTTGCGCGGCAAACTATCAACGTTGGCTTATGTTGTGTGCGTTTTGTCGTGATCGGATAAGTATCTTCAGATTTATTCCAATTTCAATTTTCAACTTTAAAGCCCCGCCCACTCGAAAGTAGGCATTTCAGACAAAAAATATTTATATTTTTGAACTCACAATAAAAAATCTACCTACGATACAAATTTTGAACTTATCAGAGATATGCCCGTAAACTGCACTTTAGCAAAAATTTACTTTTCTTTTACTGTTAACTGATTTTAAAATAAACTAAGTTTAATGCTTACCCATATTTATCCATGTCAAATTTATATGGAAATATCTGTGGTTAATTTTTTACCTTGATTATGTTGGAAATAAAAATAAATGTTGGTCCTATGCCTTATTGGCATTATAACCAGAGAAGACAAAATTGCTGTTTTTGCTTTTTATGCTTTTTATTCCTTGTTTTACTCATATTTGCTTCTTTTAGCTTTTTGGATTTTCCGTTTTTTAGCTTTAAAATAGCTTTAAAAGATTTTTGAGCTTTTAATAGCTTTTTTGAAGACTTTTTGCCCAAAAATACTTTTTTTGCCCGCAAAAAAAATATTTTTTCTCTTAACTTTGAATTAAAAAATAAAAAAAACTGTTGTTTTTCCAAGTTTTTTTACTTTTGCTTTTTTCTTGCTTTTTTTAAAATATTTTTTTGCTTTAAACACATCGGATTTTGCTTTTTTCTGTCTTCTCTGCTTATAACACTTATAATAAAACTCGGCATAATTAAACCCAAAACAGGCAAATTTTACCAAAAACCGTCAAATTTATACTTTTTACTTTTTTTGTAAATATGGCATTCTTCCACCACAAAATGTTGCAACTCAACTTAAAAATGTTGCAACTCAACTTAATTTTATGAGAAAAATGTTGTACATCGAGTTGGCCCGAGTTCGATTTTTTTTCGAGAGAGTTAAGAGTACCATAATTTCTCTCTATACACAGAAAAAATTTACAAAATTCTGTTTGTAATGTTAAACACCTTTTTTGCATAAACAAACAAAAATTTTTTTAAAAAGGCAACAACAATGGAATTTGTATATACAAATCCCTTTTTGTAACTTTTTTGTAATTTGTTAAAAATAAAATCAATTTTTTTTTAACAATGTGTTTTGTAAATACAATAATTTTTTTTTGTAACTTGTTTGTATTTGTTAAAAATAAAAAAATAAAATTCAACAACGAGTTTGTTATATTAAAACAATTATTCGCTTTATGTTGTCGTATTGACAAAAAAAAAAATACTTTTTTGAAATTTTTGTTACAATTTACAAACATTTGAGCAATTGAAAACAAAAAATAAATGATTTGTTTTTTTTTGTTTCAAAAAATTCTAAGGCTATTTTTTTAATATTTTTGATACAATTTACAAACATTTAATAAAAAAATTGTTAGATATCTAAGTAAAAAGCCAACAATTTTTTTTAATTACTTAAAATTTTGTGATACTTTTTTCTGTGCACCAACAATGGAATTTGTATATACAAATCCCTTTTTGTAACTTTTTTGTAATTTGTTAAAAATACACAGAAAAAATTTACAAAATTCTGTTTGTAATGTTAAACACCTTTTTTGCATAAACAAACAAAAAATTTTTTAAAAAGGCACCAACAATGGAATTTGTATATACAAATCCCTTTTTGTAACTTTTTTGTAATTTGTTAAAAATAAAATCAATTTTTTTTTAACAATGTGTTTTGTAAATACAATAATTTTTTTTTGTAACTTGTTTGTATTTGTTAAAAATAAAAAAATAAAATTCAACAACGAGTTTGTTATATTAAAACAATTATTCGCTTTATGTTGTCGTATTCACAAAAAAAAAAATCTTTTTTGAAATTTTTGTTACAATTTACAAACATTTGAGCAATTGAAGACAAAAAATAAATGATTTGTTTTTTTTTTTTGTTTCAAAAAATTCTAAGGCTATTTTTTTTGATATTTTTGATACAATTTACAAACATTTAATAAAAAAATTGTTAGATATCTAAGTAAAAAGCCAACAATTTTTTTTAATTACTTAAAATTTTGTGATACTTTTTTCTGTGTAAAATCAATTTTTTTTTAACAATGTGTTTTGTAAATACAATAATTTATTTTTGTAACTTGTTTGTATTTGTTAAAAATAAAAAAATAAAATTCAACAACGAGTTTGTTATATTAAAACAATTATTCGCTTTATGTTGTCGTATTGACAAAAAAAAAAAAATACTTTTTTGAAATTTTTGTTACAATTTACAAACATTTGAGCAATTGAAAACAAAAAATAAATGATTTGTTTTTTTTTTTTGTTTCAAAAAATTCTAAGGCTATTTTTTTGATATTTTTGATACAATTTACAAACATTTAATAAAAAAATTGTTAGATATCTAAGTAAAAAGCCAACAATTTTTTTTAATTACTTAAAATTTTGTGATACTTTTTTCTGTGTAATATATACTCTTTGTTATAAACGCGTCTTACTCAATCAAGAGTAATTGTTAAACTTGTATAAAGACACATATTAAATTACATATAATTGTATAAAGCCCAATATCAATTTTTTTAATCCGGTTGGTATGTTATATCCCCGGAAAAAATTTTTAGTATTTTGGAAGCAATAAAAATACGAAGCGCTTAAAAACGCGCTACAAATTCTGCTTTACAGAGTTGCGCCACATTATGCGTATACAATACACAAAAAATTTTGCAATTTGATTGTATACCCTGCAAAACTGCCTTAAACGAAGAAAATCGTAAGCAAGTTATTTAAAAAATTATAGTGCTACGCTATTCCCTTACGACGAAGCAGGTTGTAAGGGAGTAAAATAAAATGTGAGTTATCCAAAGATTAATGCGCACGAAATCTGAGTCATCTCAATCGTGTTTTACCCTTCTTTAGTAGAGTTTAATGTATAGACGCCACATAAAGCCCCGTTTAGATTATCACACAAGTGTGTTATACATGTCAGAAATGTGTTGTATAAAGAAAATGTATAATAGTGTGAACACTGTTCGTTACACACATGTCAAAATTGTGCATACATTTTTGACAAGTGTGACTCACAACTTTGACAGTTTTTATTTTTTGAAATATTTCAAAAAGTTTCCACATGTCTCAACACAAATGTCGTTGTTGTTGCAAATAAATGTAAAAAAGAATACAACAGCTGATATTCAATTGGCGGCAAAAAAAATATAATTCAGGTGAAAATAGAACAAAGGAAAATTATTTAAAAAAAAATTATAACAATAATAATGGCGGCCTTGCATCCGAATGTGAAGGTAAGCATTTCTGTAATATACATCAGTAACTCGCGTTGCCACAAAGCATCCCGAACGGTTTTGCATTCTTTTGTATATTAAAACAACAGATGCAGATTTCATAAATTGTTTAACTTTTTCGTTTAATTTCTAGGTTGAGTGGACCAGAGAAGCAGTACAAGCCCTTCTCACTCATTGGAAGAATGCCGAGTGTTTGTATGACCCGAGAAACAATTTATATCAAAATAAACATGCTCGTTTCCAAGCGCTTGAAAACATCGCAGTCAAGATGTCCGAAATTGTACCTGGCATGACAACTTCAGAGATAAAAGTTGGTATTAAAAATTTCTCCCTATTTACTTCATAATTTGTACCATTTTCTTTCTTTTGCAGACCAAAATGAACTACCTTCGCTCACAATATTGTCGTGAACTTCAAAAAATTAATGACAGTTCAAAAAGTGGAGCCGGGACGGACGATATCTACACGCCTAGTGCATATTGGTTCGTAAAGCTGAGCTTTCTTAAGGATTTTGTGAACGTTCGTAAAGGAAAATCTAACCTTTTTATTGTGAGTTCATAATGACAAATTTAACAGTGATTAAGAAAACTAGGTGGAGAAATACAAGGCGAAGTTAAAGTACCTCTGACATCCGCAAAAAGATAACGCCGATCTTTAGTTGGCTGTTAAAACTTTGCCAACACATTCCATTAAAAGCTAAAATAAATGTTTCGCCAACCGCTATAAAAATTAAATTTTCAAAACAAATATGGTATTGGATAAGATTTTTATAGGTTGGAAAATGGGTTTAAGCCAAGGTTTTTCCTTTAATATTTCTACAAACAGTTTAAAATTTGTTTATACTGCATTTAGACTGAGCAAAAGCTAACTACATTAAATTGCATTTAATAGAATGTGTTGGCAAAGTATCAACAGTGGTAAAATATTTTGTTTGTTGTACCATAGACAATTTCTACCTTAGATTTCGATATTCACTACTCAGGAAAAGCAATGAAGAAAAGCTTAAAGATGATCAATTTTAAATAAAGCACACATATTTAGTTCCAATAAATATATTCTCCAAAAATTTAACATTTATACGCTTTTCTTCACTCTGAATACTGAAGTCTCGGGATTTCGGTGCAAATGTAAACGCATCTTTAACTACCAACATAATTTTTTTTGCAATATTTTAAGGGTTTTGATGAAAGTTTTTTATCGGAGCAAGAGGACTCTACGGCATTGAATCCTAAACAGGTAAAAACATACAAAATACTTTAATATATGAATATAGCATAGAAAATCTTTAACCACTAAATTCATAAACGCTTTATAAAATTATAGAATGTTTATTGAACAAATTTTGTATGAAAATGATGTTTTGTAAACCTGATATAACTTTACAAAGCATTTATGAATTGAGGGGTTAGATTATATCAAATTTTAAAAAGTTTTTCTTTATAGAAAGCATATTTGATTAGTTCCCTTCGATTGCGTTGAAATTAGGATGTGTGATATAGTGGAAAATAGATAAGCATGGATACCATTTTTAGCGGCCCACTTTGATTTCAACAAGTCAAAA